>WSYH01003738.1:0-62526 GCA_036426205.1 Ascaphus truei
TAGTATATTTATATTACAACAGTATATACTGTATTTGTGGTCAATTTATATTTTTTGTGCAGCAGTACTGTATACACTTTTGGTATATTGCAATTCATCTTACAACGGAATATACAGTACAGTATATGATGTGTATTTATTATGATATAACAACAGTATATTTATATAGTATATTTATATTACAACAGTACTGTATACAGTACTGTATATTTTGTCTATTTATATTTATAGTACAGCAGTATACATTTTTTGAATATTTATATTTACTGTATATTACAACATTACATGTACAGTATACAGTATACATTTTATATTGCTGCATATTAATTAAACAATATAATTTCTTTGCATTGTAGGGAGACTACTCTTCTGGTGGACAGAATAAGTGAGGAGAATGATGAGAGGAGTGCATTAAGGGTTAAAAACACTCTGCAGGAAAAGCACAATCTGACTGTATCCGAGAGCAGCATAAAGAAGATGAGACGCATAATTGGATGGAAATATGGACGTGTGAGGTTAGTACTGGACAGTACAGGAGGTACTGTAAAGTAAAAGTGTTGTTTTGCAAACTGTACTGCGCTGTGACGCAAATTTTTTTTATTCATTGTCATTACAGAGCGTACCCCATGATACGGGACGCAAACAAAATCAAAAGAGTGCTCCAGGCCCAGGCATGGATCGACAGCGGTGAGACTTTCCAGGATTGCATCTTCACTGATGAGTCTACTGTGTCGCTGGAGAGATTTGCAAGATTTGCGTTCCACAAAAAAGGCCGCATATCTTTGAAGCCGCGGCCAAAACACCCTGTGAAGCTGCATGTGTGGGGTGCCATCTCTAGGCGTGGACCGGGATGCATTGTTATCTTTGAAGGTACAATTTCTCAAATATAATGCCGCCTAATGCACTGTACTTGACTAGTGTTGTCTTACCGTATGCACTGTACTGTACTATTGAGCACTTTTCTTTTCTTGCTATAGGAATCATGAATAAAGCTTTCTTCCAAGACAATATTGTGCCCGCAATAGTGCAATACATCAGACGCGACTTACCCAATGGTCAGCGCTTCTACCAGGACAACGGCGCATATCCTTGAGCACGGCATCAACTGGGTGAAGACGCCAGCGGAGTAAGTGCAGTAGACCGTGTCCCATTTTTGTTCCCCACTGTTTTTAGCTCTTAAACCAATTGTCCTTTCTTTCCAATCACAGATCGCCAGACTTCAATCCGATCGAAATGGTCTGGCATCAGCTGAAGGAACATATCCGTAAAGTGGCGAAACCCTCCAAAAAGGACAAGTTGTTCAAAGCCATACTGAGTTTTTGGAACGATGTACTCACCGTGGAACGATGCAATAAATATATAGACCATATTGCCACAGTGTTGCCCATTGTCATCGCGCGCAATGGGCAAGCATCAGGAAAGTAGTAGAGTGCTGTAGTATTGTAAGCACAGTATGATACAGGTAAGTATGGCACAGATTTTTTCTTTTCAGAGACAGCAGCAGCAGCCATAAGGTTACAGTACATAGCCATGACACCAGCGGTTACAGTACAGTACAGTACATTGAATTTACTGTAACAGTAGTCAGAGTATACAGTAGTTCCAGTATACAGTAGTTTGACAGTACTACAGTAACTGCCTACTAACTGCTCCATTTTTTTCTTTACAGAGAAAGCTGCACCAGCCACCTACAGTAGTTCTGCCATAATACAGTACAGTATGCACATACAGTACTCTGCAGTACAGTAACTGAACTAAGTTTTTGTTTTCTTGTCGTTACAGGAAAAAGGGTGCCCAAGGGGGAGGGGGGCGTTGTGTCCCGTCAAATCTGCTTGTGCAGTCAAATGTACAGTATATAAACAGCAGTAATGATGTACACAAAACCTCTCCTCTCTCAATGACCGCAGACACAATGAGGATACTGTTATGAATGAAAAAAGAACAGGACGGGTTATTTAACATTATACTGTACAATATTTATACTGTATATTTATATATTTTTATTCTAAAGGTATTCGAGAATGTACTGTATGAGGACCTGGTGACTTTCAACCCGCTCAGACCCACAGAACGGATTATTTCACATTACTGTACATACTGTATATTTTTATTCCAAAGGTATTAGAGAATGTACTGTATTTAATTTAGAAGAAGTGAATCTTTTTACAAAGCAGGCAGGCCTCAGGCCTCTAAGGGTTGGGTTGTTGGAGGGGGATGGCGGGATCAGACGCTGGCCTCCTGCTGAATCTTTTTACAAAGCAGGCAGGCCTCAGGCCTCTAAGGGTTGGGTTGTTGGAAGGGGATGGTGGGATCAGACGCTGGCCTCCTGCTGAATCTTGTTACAGTAGCCCGCCCAGGGGCAGATTAACAACACAATGATTAGATTAGGGTTGAATGAGCCAGCCCATTGACACTTGGCCAGGGAAGGGTTTAAAACTCTAAGGGAGGGGATGGGGTGGCTGAAATAGCTGGGACTGTACTGTCACAGTATTTCCAAAGGCAGGCAGGTCACCCTAATAATTGCATGAATAAACCACCAAAGACAAGCCCCAAATACAGTACAGTATACTGTATACTGCATATACAGTACAGAGCTGTATACTGTATTATAAATAAATAATCATACAGTACTGTACTGTATGTATTATTGTGTGTTGATGTTCACTTAAATGTTTCACCATTGTATTGTACTGTATTTGTAAATAAAAGTTTTTTGTGGCGACTTCAGCAATAAAAGAACTGGTTAATTTATCTCACACTCAGTACTACAAACTGCTTTTTGCTGCCAGACTGCAAAGCCGCAAGACCAGCAACATTGTAAAAAAAAGAGCAATGAGCGCACAATTGGCGTGGGAACTTCTGTTCTAGGGCCCCTAGAAATAATATTCTTTATTTTATTTATAAACTCACATTTATAAACCCCTTCACCCTATTAACTGCTACGGCCGTGAAGGGGTTAAGTGCACCCGCAACCCCCCCGCAAGCCCTAAACTCACACCAAGGGCCAAATAATATACCCCCCGCTACCCACAATAAAGCGGGCACGGTGAGTTAACCCCTTCATTGCCTTAGCGGCTATCCGCTATGGTAATGAAGCAGCATTTCTGTATTTTTAATAATATTGTGCAGGAGCAGGGGGGGTCCCTGAGCATTAATTTCTGGCTCAGGGAACCCCCTGCTCACTGTACAATATTATTAAAATACAGAAATGCTGCTTCGTTACCATAGCACATAGCCGCTAAGGTAAAGAACGATTCTTTATTGATGTGTGTGTTTTATTTATACTGTACATGTGCAGAGGGTCTCCGGAGCTGAACCGCTGTGGTTTTAGGTCTGGGGACCCCCTGCTCCCCGAGATACAGGCCCCTTTAGGGGGTGCCGGTATCCCTCTGCTTGGGTTACAGGCCGCGGTCACGTGATCGGGACCTTTAAACCAAGCAGAGTGATACCGGCACCACATAAAGGGGTCTGTAGCTCGGGAAGCAGGGGGTCCCCTGACCTGAAACCAATGCGGTTCAGCTCCGGAGACCCCCTGCACATGTACACTATGAATAAAAGTTGTTTTAAAAATACTTTTTATTGTGCTGATGTTTGCGCCGAGAGAGCAGCGGATCTCTCTCTGCTGCAAACACAACTCAGCAGGGGACGGCTTCTGGGCAGTTTCTCGCCAGGCAGCCGCCCCGCCACCAGTTACACGCCATTTCATCAAATTGTGGTGGCTAATTCATTCACCAGGGATTCGCCCCTTACAGCATACAGCCAGTTTAACACGCCAAAAACATGGCTAATTGCTAAACTGGCTAATGCATTTTTTCGCTGCTTACTGCATGATACCCTTGGTCGGATACTGCTCAACCTTAGATCAGGATTACTTTCATTAATCCAGGTGATTTTGAAGTCCAGAGGAATCAGGGAGCACAAAGACCATGAAAAATAAGAAACATACACAACATAGTGCAATATGTCTGAAACTAAATTTGGAACATCCAAACTTCATGCATCCAGTGGTTCTTATACTCACAGAGTGGTCTGTGTTAAAGTGTGCATAAAGGTATCTTTATGCTGCAATGGATTCCCATATAGAAACTGCCTACTCCTTGATAAAGGACCTACTCGTCCGAAACACGTAGGAGGCTGTTTGTTACCCCCCCTGGGGTGATGTTTTTATCAGTTATTTACTGAAATAAATGGGACTAACGTTTTTTCACCACCTGATTCCCTGGCAGTGCGCTGTTTGCTTTTTGTTCTGTTTGTATTCTGGATCCTTATCTCCATGGCTGGCACGCCACAGTGGACCCCCAAAGACTCTAGGAGTGGGTAAGAAGTTTATATTCATATTTTGACCGTTATAGTTGAGTACTCTAACTTGGACTATTCATACAAAAAGGATGCTTTATTACGTATGACCTTATGAGTGACTCACAGGCCATTTGCTATGCATACCCACTCCGCATTAGTCTATCTGGGGTCTGTGAAGATTTATTAACTCTTGAATGAAGTTATTCTATGGTGGAGCACCCTTCTCCTCCCTTCTTCCCTATGCAGTGAATGGAATCAATTTACCATAAAATCTCATAATGGATACTTTTAAATCATACAGAAATACAAAAGTAGCAGTTTGTGGATGTGACGGTCGAGGAGTGCCAAGCCAGTAATAAAGAAGTCAATCCCATTAGGCACTCCCTTCAACCGTCTGGGAAGTGAGGGGTTAACCAGAAATGTACCTATGATATACATGTTCCCCTGCTTCCCAACCCAAATATATTCCCCTGGTTTGTTATGTTCCCACATTTAGAGTGTTGCACCACACAGGTTACACTGGGAACAGGTCGGTAGGGCAAGGGTTAACGATGTATATAGCTATTACCTCTTGTTCCCTTTCCCCATGCTCAGGTAGCACCTGCCGGCCTGGTCCCATAGGTTGCCATTGGATCCCCATACAAGTCAATGGAGATTGAGACAGTTTTGGCCCTATATCATGACCGGCCAGTAGATGGCGCCCGAGAGGATGAGCGGAGTTTCTCCATTGAAGTCAATGGAGGAGTTTTTCCCATTGAGATGACTGGCGGAGCTCCGCCATTATAGTCTATGGCAGAATGTGCCCATAGGAATGCATGAGCGGAGTTACGCCATTGTAAGTCAATGGCGCCATGCTTTCCTATGGCACATTCTTAGAGTGCGCTCTCGAAGAATGACGGATGCCAAAACCACTTCAAAGGAAGAGCTACAATCACTGAATGACCGTGGGAAGTAGCTTACAGTCAAGTTCAAAAGGTATTACATTGCATAATTCTGGCCCCGAAGGCACCGGAGCACCGGATATTTTTGCCCCTGACCCCAGGGGACTTCCTCTCACGACCCATGTAGGGTCCGACCCTTGGGGGCCACGAGAAGGGGTCGCGCTAGCTGTGATGGTTGCCCCATTCAGTTCCAATGGCGGCGGATGTTCCATTGAATCCTATGGCGGTACCAGCCCATGCATTTCCTATGGCAGTGTCGGCCCTATTGATTCCAACGGAGGAGTGAGCCGCAATACCTGAGACCCAATGGTAGGGAATAGGAGCAGAACTCCATAAAAGAGAGTGTAAACTCTATTCCAAGTTATTGTTCGTATTGGTTCCTGTTGTATCCTGAACTGTATTCTGTTAGATGAATTGCCAGTCTGCGGATTACTTCATCTTGGCCCCTTCCCCATGTAAATGATTAATATCTTCTCTGTTATTTGTATATATTGTGTGTCCACCTATTTTTAAGGAATAAAATCTCTTTATTATACCGCACGTCTTATTCGATTCAACCCAGAGATAAGAGAGGTTATTATGGTAACCTGGTATATATTATAACCCTGTAAGCTACCGTGACAGTGGATAAAGTAACTAAAGGGGGATATTACTGTCAACAAATCTGTTGCACATACAGTAGTATAGGCAATTAAATCCTCTATATCACTCAAAAAGAGGAACAAAAACACATATATCATTTAGATTATAATCCTACTTCTATCTAGATAAATAGATGCATACTGTATGCAAATGGAGTATTTCCAAGAACTGAAATGAATGGAGATGGGTATTAGAACACATATATTTCAGTCAATTTAATAAGTGACGAAGAAGGGGGAGGGGGGAAGGAGGGGGAGATGATAAATCAGCGCAATAGGAACATATATTCTTGAATAATAAGAATATACTAAGGTCAAAATCAATGTTTAATCCTGCTGGCATTAATATGGCCAATTGATGTATCCAAAAACACTATTTTAAACATGTCTATGTTCCTATTCCTCCCTCTCCAGCGAGGTTGGGTGTGCTCTATCCCTATGCACATTAACCCCTTAGGATCTGCATCGTGTACTAGCAAAACGTGTTTTGAGACACTATGTGTCAGCAGTTTCCTTCTAATATTTCCCAAGTATTCATGTCCTCAGTGCGCAAATTGTCTTGTCCCCATATTGGAGCCCACAGGGGAATTCTAGAAGGTACACCACAAACTTAGTTCTACAGTTAATATGCCTTTTTATTATAAATATTTTCCCTGTAGTGTTGGACTTGAATTGATCAGTGCTAGAAGAACAAAAACTACAGGCTGTGACGGTGCTCGTCTCAAATCAGGAGCCAGACCCGCAGGGCTGAGGTAGCGATGCAAATACAAGAAGAGATGGGGGAGCACAGTGTGAGGAAAGATGAGTCTGGGATGTTTTAGCTCTCGCTAATGTTCAATGAGGCACTTGCGCCTTCAGTGAACCCTCATGGAGAGATAGGCAACCCCTTGGATAGGAAGTTGGCGGTCAGGGTGAATGTGTCTATAATTGAAAAATAAAATCAATAAATGAATCACTTACACGGCCTTGTGTAAGTTGTATCCCATCGAGGTTTCTTTTACGGTCGTGTCTTGCTTCTAGGGGATGTTCTTCCTTTCTCTCTGGTCTTCTCTTCCTGACTTTCCTTCTTGCTACGTCCTTGTTGTTTGTCGTTGGATGCATTCTTCGCGGTGATTCTCCTCTCATATGGGTATAGACATAAATGGAAAGGTAGTTAGATACATATATACATGGGTCAGCTGCGGTGCAAGGGAAGGAGATAAGACAATATCTCCAGGAATATATATATATGATAGTAGTCCACTCACACGGCCTAATGTGAGTGATATCTTATATCCGTATCTTTTAGGCACCTGTATCAATACAGGTCTTCAGGAAAATGGACAAACACAGACAGGTGTTCCCATGTGTGGCAATGACAAAGGGTAAATAAATATATCAATATTTCAAGATACTCACACGGGCTAGTGTGAGCGCACACTCGTAATGGTATCTTTGGGGTTCCAAATGATAGACACCTCCTAAGGGCTAGATCCAATCATAGATAGACTATGGGACACCAAGCACTGGGGTAATAATCTTTTATTAAACAAACTCATATACACTAGTAACAAGTGAATGGGTAAAAATAGATAAAAATAATGAAAAGTTAAAAACCAAGGAGCAGCTACTGCTTCTCTGGGGAGTAGGAAACTAGCAGATAAGGGAATCAATGGGTGGTAAGTGGGCAAAAAAGTCTCTTAGCTCCGCGTCCGGATGAAGAGATCCCACAGCACCTCTGGCTCCTCTCTGATTGCTGCAGTCTGTGAACGATGGAGAGCTACGCGTTTCGCCCTAAACAGGGCTTCCTCAGGCTCTTAGAAAGTAGAGTGGCTGGGTTTAAGTCTCCTTAAGTAGACCCAGACCTGTCCTCTGTCGCAGTCAATTAAGACCGTGTCTTTCCGCGCGACGGGGGGCCGCCATCTTTTAGGATGCGCGCGCATCCTGCGGGTGGCGCTCGGTGTGACGGCTGTGGGTTGTAATTTCTTTGAGGTAGATGCGAAGTTATGCGCCTGCGCTGTGCAGGTACTCCTTCAGTGCATGAATTAGTACCTCTCGTGGTCCTTCTTAAGTCTGATGACGTGTAGTATACACATTCACATCATGCTACATTTGAGCTTGAGTTTCTACAATACATAGACGGGTGATTGCATACACCCGTCGGGAAAGTTAAAAGAGTGTATACAATATACAATTTGCTTATAGATAAAAGTACTACTACATATTCCTACATGACATCTTCCTACAAGGTTCCAAGTACTCTTACTGACCTAATCACATAATAATGCTTTAAAATATATAGCTGTCCGTTAATAAATTCAGTTCATTTAATTTACAAAAATATATTCAGTTGTGTTTAAAAATGTGATATTTAAAAAATAGGATATTAAAACATACAGTATTTAGAACATAAGTTAAAAAATGAAATACATTCTTGAAGGCGAATACTTCATTGGCATAGATATTTCTTACATACGTAGTTTAGATAACTTTCATTGAATTGTTAATATTATAGTTCATATTATTCAGTGGTTATGATCTTTTCAAGTTGATAAAAAATTGTTCCTAATGTAAACATTCAAATATAATACAATAACTGTAGCAGCAATAAAGTCAACTGTTTTTAGAATGGAACTGAGGTGTCACCCCACCCAGTGTGCATTCTTAGGGCATATAGTGCCGCAAATAGGCCTAACTGGACTCTGTGTGTGTGTAAGTGTTTAAAAGTGTTTCATTGGAGGTGAACAAAAAGAGGTGCTGCGATTACATAAAAGCCCCCAGGTCTATATCGATATTTAGGCCTCTGGGGGTTAACGTCTTCAATTTGTAAATCCAAAACGTTTCCCGTTGGCACAATTTACGCAGCCTATCCCCCCCTCTCCAATGTGCGTCCACTCTCTCAATCCCTTTATAGGTTAAAACTCCTGGGTTACCACCATGGGCTAGACTAAAATGTTTGGAGACACTGTGTGTCATTAGTTGCTTGCGTATACTGCACCGACACACTTTATTCGAGCAAATACCCAGTATGTACCTGGCAGATACATGGAATGCGCCGCTCCTCACCTCTGACAAGCCCCGTTGCGTTTGCTTTCCCAGCCTGGGTTCATGCCTGGCTGATGGGCGGCTGATCTGTTAAATGATAATGATTAGGATTTAATAGGCTGCAATGCTTCGCGTGTCTACCAGATGGCATAAATTCATGAATTGTAATGCAGTATATATATATATACTGTGCAGTATTGCAGCCAGCGGGAATAAAATGCTTCAATCCTTGCTGGAAAATAACCCAATGCACTCGGGCAGAAAACAGTCACAAACCTCAATACACCCGGGTATACCCGAATTCGTGGGACTAGCCGAGCTCGAATAAAGTGTGTCGCCAGTGTATTACCCATGTGCTCCAGCACGCGGACCCTCAAAGGTCTTGTGGTGCGGCCCACGTACTGGAGTCCACATGGGCATGACAAGAGGTACACAATGTATTCTGTGCGACAGGTTAAAGTTTTTTTGATTTTAAAAACCTCTTTTGTGATGTTAGAGGTAAATTCTGATTTCTCCCCTTTGGTGACCTGTCTGCATGCCTTACAGCCGAAGCAGCCGAAAAAGCCCTTTGGCAAAGGTAGCCAACTTTGTGTCTTTATTGCATCTCTTTTGTTAAAAACGCTGGGGGCCAATTTCGATTTGTGAGAATACATACTTTATGGCAGCTCTATAGATTAATGTAAATCATATCTACATTTATATTAGATGAGGTTGAAAAAAGACATATGCATCAAGTCCAACCTTTGTTCAATATAATCAGCTCAATTTCCCATACTATAAATAATTTGGTTGATAAAAATCTCTGGACTTTCAATTCTGTTTTGATAATAATTGCAAGAGAACGTCACAGAAGACCAGACAACTCACACAGGGATCACAACACAAGGCAGTGGAAGGGGTTAAACAAACAGGTTTTAATTTTGACAAAAACCAACAGGGAGCATCACAAGTATAAAAAATAGTTAAAACACACAAAGACGGATATAAAACACTTAAAATTGCCTAATTCGGCACTTACGGGATTAACTGTGTCTCCTAGCTCACTAAGTGCTGGACGCAACTTGGTCCGCTTACCCAGATCGTTTCCAACAAAGGCAACCTCCTCGGCTACAGAATCTTCAGATCCCTGCTGGCTCTTTTTTCCTGGTAGTCTCCACTCACCAAGACTACCAATCAGCAACATCCGACAACCTGGAATGCTGGAGCGGACTGGCACTTGACGTTTTCCCTCTCCACTTCTAACCTATGGAGAAACGGCATCCTACTAATCGCAGTAAGACCAAAAGGACCAATCAGAGAAGAGGGGGACGTGGTTACAGGTCTGGCCATTTGCCCATTGTGACATCTCATTGAGCAGGAGATACGGATTGACCAATCACAGAAGCACCTACTGTGTCCATTCGACAGAGGAAGGGATCCGATTCAGAGCTCCACAAGCAGACTGAAAAGCGCCATTTTGCGATCCCCAAAATGGCTCCGCTTCTGGTCCATGAGCAAAATTAACACAAGTCCATTGGTAACATTCTTCCCTAGAATCTTCCCTTTCCTCCTGACCCTTCCATCCTAACAAACTGGCCAGAATGGGGGCATACGTGCCCTTTCTTAGATGTCCCCACCACCAAGCCTCAGGAAATCAATTGTAAGCAGGAAGAAAATGGTTCTATGGCAGAATGTGGTCTCTGACCGTGCCTCCTGTGTCCAGCAAGGTAGTACTGCAGCCCCACATTTGTAAAAGCATAACATACACTGTATCTCTACTTTCAAACACAATAAAGTTAAATCATTTCACATGGTTCTGGAAAATACATTTATAGGTAATTCCAGTGTCCCACAATAACCCTTGGTTCATGGGCAGTGACCTTGATGAAAGGGACAGCAGACCAAGCTTAACCTTTATTTTGACCATACTGCTGCAATTTTTGCCACAGAAACCTAATGTACTAGAATAGAAAACATATAATACAATAAATAAAACAAAATTATTATGGAGGCATTATAAACTTCACTTTTCTAAATGTTTGACATCTAATATGGCAGATAGCAGTTAGCTTTCTGTGGTGTAAAAATGGTGTTGAATATTTTTGTATTATTCATGAGAACAAGATCCTTAGCATTTTGAATTGGTGATTTGACCCATACTGTAGTTAGGTTGAGGATGGGGCTAAATATTTGTTGTTGAGGTAACTTGAAGCAGGGGAAAGAGGTTGTGTGAGAATAAATGGTTTGGTAAGGAGAGATGGAGCACTACAGGAAAAAATTGCTAGAGGGTGTGTTCCCAATAAAAAGGTTTATTGGATCAGAGCATAGCACACAAATAACAGGATGAGTGTTCTAATCCTCATCAGGCTATAATTTACCGAAGTAAAATCGTGAGAATCAAAAAGATCTAGAAAAGGAAGATCTTGAAGCGATAAGGCTACTAGAACTCGTAGTGATAGATAAACTGATTATGCTCAGAAGATTTTAGGCATGATTTAAAAGTCCAATTAGAGTATGAGGAGATTGGAACTTTTAAAAACTAAACACAATAAATTTTTGTAAGAGACAAACTAGAAAATTATCAGGGGGCAAAAGGGAGACAAAGGGCTGGGCTAAAAGGATAGCTGGAAGAGTAGTCAGGTGATGAATAAATTATCCCCAAACATAAAAAAGGAAAGAAGGGGATCTGCACAACTCAAATAAAAAGCAGACAACAAAAATTACCACACTATGAACAAATGGAGAGAGAAAGTCAAGATCCAGTAAAAAAATGACGCGATCAGACGAGAATCGCTCACAACTCCTAATCATGGTATGGGTATCGTAATCCCAACTATAAAGGGGTAAAAATTACAATGAGGGCTTTAGGCATATCGCCTCAAGCCAACAGAGGCCAACATAGGAATTTTGAATATGAGCTAAAGTAACCCTCATCCAAGAACTACTAATACTCCACCCATGATCTCCCCTAGATATTCCCCTAAACGCTCTGCTAGGATCCGGATAAAAACCACACTACAGATTCACCATCTTTTTTAGCTTTGGAAAGAAAAAACCAGACTAGCAAGGAGGTGAATACATAAAGATAATACAGCAATACCAACCTCAAGAGAAAGAAAGAAAAGGGTTAACACCAGACTACGCGGAAACACAGGAGAGGACCAGCGCCAAAAAGAAGGGAAAATAAGAGTACCGTGGGAAAGAACAACCGTAGTAAACCAAGAGGAAGGTCTTTTAATCTCTGCCTCAATAGCTTTAGAACTAAGGATCAATTGAACGTACTGGAAGGGTTTGAGTTTCTTCTTCTCTCCAAAAATTGTGGAAAAAAACCCAGCTCCTTCCAGCTGTTCAAAGGATCTACATAGTGTCAAAAAAACAAAAATCGCAAACTATGGAACCCTAAGAGACATTTTCTGGAAAGCAAGAATAGGGATCTTGTTTTCTGACAAGGCGTGCAATGGAGTTTTTCTAATTGCTGTCTGTGGTAATATTAGATACGGAAGTATAAAATCAAACATATACTGATTTTAAAACACAAAAAAAACCCATGCAATTTCATCGCGCACATTTTAAATTCCAAAGGGTCTTATAGTGGTAACATTGTTAATTATAATGGTCCTCATGATTTTAACTTTTATCCTAGTAATTTTAAGTCAAGGGATATTAAACACACCTCAGTGCCCGTCTATTCCACTCCTGCATGAACTTGGGGTTATCCTTACCGAAGGTTGGGCTTTTTGAGAACCTAAGTCCTCTTGGTATTCTACCCACATCCAGATAACTCTGTAGGGTCTTAGTCTCAAGCCAATGTTTACCTTCTGTAAGCAATTACCGTTCTAATGTTTTAAAATGATCCTTAACTGTGAGCTCTGATGGTTCCTTATGCTGACCATGTACTGCTGCGGCCGAGTTTATTCGAGCATTTGCCCGTTCTCGGCCGCAGTAGTTACCTGGCACGCGCCGGAGAGTGCCGGGCGCGCGCCGAAGCAGCGGAGGAGAGGCCCGCCGATCGCGGCTTCCCCCTCTCCTCTCCGGGTCCGCCGGGTCCCCCGGAACCCCCTGCCGCCGTCCCCCACATCGCGGGACACCAGGTCTCCCTCGGGGAGCCCTGGACGCGCGTGCAGGGGGCGCAGGCTCCCGAGGCTTACATTGGCCTTTGTCTATGTATTGGTCTGTCCTGTTTTTATTTCATCCTGTGTGCTGTTTTGGACACTTGTGAAGGCACCTCCTCTAGGAGACCTTCTGAGGTTTAGAATGGGGTATCCCTTCTTCAAATCTTTTTAATAAGTCATTCGCTTGAAATATGAAATCTGCATTTTTGAACATCTCCTTTAGAAGTATTAGTTGTCTTTGGGATTGAATTTAGGAGCGCGGTTTGGTGACCAGCTGTCAAACTCTTTAGATAGGTTTTGATGAAAAACAAAAACTCCCGGAACACTATCTAAGATTTGACAGATGTCACTTCCAAAAACCCATCCTAAATTCAATCCCAAAGGAGAACTAATAGTCTAAAGCGAATATGTTCAAAACAATGAAGATTTCATTAATTCACGCGATATGACTTATTAAAAAGAGTTTGAAGATGAGGGGATACCCCAGTTAAACATCAGAAGGTCCCTAGCGGGAGGTGGGAACATGAAATCGGGAAGATCTTTTTGAATAAAGAAGAAGGAATCGGACTAAACCGTCAAAACACAATGGGACGCAAACAATCCAGTCTTTTATCACACAACATAAAAATTCAAGTGAATAACATTAAAGACATTGTGACAGAAGAAACATTGGAATGTTTTGTCTGCATACCGTTACTAAATGAAGTAGTTAGAGAGGCCCATCGCTTTGGTTTAAAGAAAAGCTCAAGACAATGCTAAATCATATCCTCAAGAAAGCCTCTTTTCATCCTCATGTTCTATAATGCAAAGGAATATCTGCCTAAAGATGTTTTCAAATGTCTCAAGTGCTATCGTGTGCTTATATACTGCAGTCAAAAACTTTGTTTCTTCAATACAGGACAGTCATTACCCCATCAAAGCATTTATAAACTGTAAAGCCACCTTCATAGTCTATTTATTGGACTGTGGATGTGGCACACAGTATGTAGGACGCCACCACACGAGCATTAAAAATCAGGATGAGGGAGCACATAAGACTAATTAAAAAAGGAGACTGACACACCCTGTATCTGACATTTTACAAATTGCAAACATGAGAACATTTCCAAACTTAAATCTAGAGGAATTGAGCATATGAGAAACCCTATAGGGGAGGCAATAGGTTGGACTTACTGGATAAAAGGGAACTCTTCTGGATCTTTTTCATAAACAACGAGAATTCCGTTGGGGTTAAAATTAACAGAGTGGGATCTAATCCTTCTAAAATGAATTGTCAATAATTATATTTTTTATATATACGATTACCCTTGTAATCCCTTCCTATAAAGGATACTTATTGTTATATCATTCTTTCAACAGCGGTACCACTCTGTAATGTTGATTACATGTGTCCAAGGAAAACCACTGTATAATCAATCGTAAAAACTATTCATCTTATCCAGTACAAAAAAATAAATAAAATATAATACAACAAATATATAATAATACAATATGTGCAAATAAATAAAGTATTTGTGGGTTTTATAATATATAACATTTCCCCCCACGGTTCAAAATCTGCTGATTCAACCTGTATGAATCACAAGAAATTTGTATATGTGACTTCAGTCATTAGTCAAGGAATAG
Organism: Ascaphus truei; assembly: GCA_036426205.1. Lineage (NCBI taxonomy): Eukaryota > Metazoa > Chordata > Amphibia > Anura > Ascaphidae > Ascaphus > Ascaphus truei. The sequence goes on from WSYH01003738.1 coordinate 14,623, forward strand.
GCAGGGATGGGTTTAACAGATAGAAATCCTTTGTAAAGAATCATAAATGATGGATCTTATAGGTTGTATGCATGACTGCACGGTTTCTTGATTCATATGTTTGACATGGCTTATGTTTAACTAAAATCAATCTAAAGTCCACATGATAGGCATTCCTAGATAGAGAGAAAAACATCAATAACTAACAAGGATTGTGTCTAATATTTTTGTGGTTTTTAAAAAAGTTTCTTTAGATACCACCACTTAGTGGAGAAGGAGAGTGTGTACACTGTCCATAATCAAAATGTTCAATAAAGTTGTTCTTAAGTTTTTTTATAGTGTTCGTAAGTGATAGAAATCAATCTGTTGTGCGGTTCAACAAGACGCGCTGACGTCACCACTCTAACCAGCGCGACGGCGCGACTCAGGGGGAGTCATCTGGCAACATGGCGCGCTCCTTGTGACGCTACTGAGAGACGGGTTAGTGTCGAGGCAAAGGCGGGAGAGAAAAAATGAAACCTATATCAGGAAGGGGGGATTTGCCATAGGGTATGCACTTGAGAAGAGCGCAAGATCGAAAACGCGTTGGGGGGGCCCCAGGGCTCATTTTTTGTGTGCTATGCTCCGATCCAATAAATACCTTTTATTGGGAACACACTCTCTAGCAGTTTTTCCTGTAGTGTAGTGCTCATCTCTCCTTTTACCAAACATCTGATATCCTGGAGAACAGGCAGAACACGTCCATGGAAAAAGACCCAAAGAGAAGACCCATCAAACAGTGAGTGATTGCTCGTTTAAACCACCAGTAATCATATTCAATATTAGGACTGGACACAAGCAAATGTTGAGTATTCATCATAAGGGATGTATTGTCTTCACTTATTGATGCAAGGAAGTGGTGTGATGATTTAAAGGGGTATTTAATCGTGGGACAATACTTCAAGGATTTGGAATCATTGTCTTTCTATAATCATCCAGCAAATGGTCAGTCTGGTTAGAGCACTTATACAGTTGTTTGTTTACTCGTGTGAGAATAAATGGACATTTAATAGTTTTCAACCTCTTGCCTGTCGACCTTAGGGTATAGTATATAGGGTATAGTATATAGTAGGGTACCATAGAGTAAAATAAGGGTTATGGAGGAGGGGGGTTGGGGAAGCAGAGATGGGAAGGCAAAACATACGTTTGTAGCACACTTAGAGAAATCTGATTAACATTATTTGGAGTCAGGAAGGAATTCATTTTTCCCTGTATGAGACTTCATTAGATAATGTATTACTGGAGTTTTTTGTTTGCCTTACTCTGGCTCAAAATATTGTAAATACACATATGATAAGTGAATGGAAACAAAAGAAAACAGCGCACAACGCCAAATAGTGAAGCAAATTCAACAATATATTATAGAATTAAAAAGGGGGATTATATATCTGCGTGGGCACATGTAAAAAAGTTGTAAAAGGCAGAGTGTTATCACCAATCTGTTTACCACTAACTTCGGCAGCTGTTAACTGTAGATCGGGTAGCCTCTTGCTTCCCTCCTCATGATGCAGCTCAGTTGATTCTGGGGCGGACGTCAGTCTTTCACAACCAAGGGTGAAAAAAAAAAATTTTCCCTTCATGCAGGCAGGTTCAGTCAGCTGGTAACTACATGGGGCTCGGTGAAATCGCTCCAAACTCTTCTGCCGGTATGAAGCGTGCTCACGACCATCGCAGGTGTATCCTCTGTCAACGAGGTTAAAACGCAGCTTGCTGGGGTGCCCTCAGCGTCATCCGATCCGCTTCCGTCGCTGATGGACCTGTGTATGAAACGCTCACTTCTACACGCCAGTGTGTGGATATTAGGGAAGTTTGAAAGTCTTACAAAGTCTTCACAGTGTCCCAAAACAGCACACAGGATGATAATAAAAAATGGAAGGCCCATACATAGACAAAGGCCAATTAAGCGATTATAGGCAGATAGAATGTTCAACATCCAAACTAGTTCCGTAGAATTAACTACTTCTTCAGGAATAATTAGTTGCGCTTACCCAGAGGTCTTAAAATCCTCACATAATTACACCTTATTGTACGACCAATTAGGGATAGACCAAGGTCATCTATAATAGGTAGGTTCGACCGTGATAGGGAGAATGTGTAGTTTAACTGTTTAAGAAAACAAACGTTGATCTTAAAAAAAAAAGAAAAAAAAAAAAAACTATTGTAATAATAAACTTACATATAGACAAAACCTCGCATAAATAATTAAAAAATGGCTGGACATATAAAGAAACACAATAGTAGTCGTTTCATTAAAATAGACCCATCATTACGTGCATAAAAAAGATGTAATCTAGAAAAAAGCGTTAGGATAAAGAGAAGGAAACAGAGTACAAGAGATAAAATGAACATCCTAGGTACAGAGGGGTTGGTGAGTCTAAGATTCCATAAACAGTGCCCAAATATCCCACATCTTCATTTGAAACACCCCGTAAGGGACAGAGATAGTTCTAACTTATGTATCCAATATGTCTCGTTAGAAGACAATGTTTTTTGAACTGCTGTCCCTCTGCCTCTTCTATGTTACAGGTAATAACTGAATCCCCTTTAAAAGTGAACTTGACGGACTATCTTTATCTGTGTACTCAGAAGTGTCTGATACACTATGTTTTTCAAACACCATTTTTAATATTTCTGACATGTTTCCTGAGATCCGAACTTTAGAAAGGCTGCGTTTTGTTCTGCTACACTATTGATCCCCCACGCCACATTCCACATAGGTATACCAATATGTGTAGAGTACATAGATAAAGTACCATCAATATTAAAACTTCACTTCGTACTTGTCGAATAAAACGTGTGTTTTCAGGCTATGTGGTATTTTACAAACGTGCAATTTATCCACAGAATAGTTGCCTTTTGGTTTTAGGCCTCCCAGTCATATTTTTTTCGAGTGTAGTATTGCTCTTACTAATAAAAACATCACTAGGAGCTAACAAGTTTTGATGTTTTTGCTTCTCCGTAAATAACAACCGAGTTTGTTGACGTCAAATGTTGATCCCAAAATGGATCATTGCCAAGATACCCCAGTGTTTGTATAAAACCTTGTCACTGTTCTCAAATGAACCCGAATAAAGCTGTAATGATAATGCCACTATTAAGATGTCCTTTTTGTGTTGTTGACCTTCTTTATTTTTTAATATGTGGGACTATTTAGAACTAACATATCTTACGATCATATCGTACCCCTATGATCTCTCTTCTAGAAGTTCCTTAGATATCCCCTCTCTCAAATCTCCAAATAATTGTGTTAGCCTGTTGGTTAAAACCTCTAACTACTACACAGTTAACTCTAGAGTCTACAAATTGCCCCGGGCCCCTGGTATGTTGTTTATCCACTGTCTTTGTGTGGATTTCTATTCCCATCAGCACATTGCTGGTATCCACCTCCTTAAAGCAGTCCTCAGTCTCCATCGTGCCATCCGGGCATCTATTGTGGAAGGTTAGTTTAAGGGTCCAAAAAGAAGTTCTATCTGTGGTGGCATCTCTCTTGTTGTGAATCAAGCGTGTGAGTCATTCTATTAAGGTGGCTACAATTGCCTGGATGAATCGTAATCACCACTCCCACACCCACGGAGAGTCGTATCGTATGTAGCCGTCTCCACACATCGACAGCATTCCTGTGGATATGGTTGGCACGGCATGATAAACTTGAGGACTATCCCACCTTCCCACGTAAGGTTTTGCGAAGATGGGGGGTAAAACTCCAGTACCACATTGCAGTTCCGCAAAACCTGTAGGTAGGAAAGTGGAGAGAAACAGAAAATAATATGTTTCAATATAAAACTGATGGGACTCCTAGAAAAATTCCCTATTTAAATGGATGCAGATCAGAGTCTATTCCCAAAGGATAATTAACGCTCCAAACCCTTCGCTGGTGGAGGTTATAGTAACAAGGTATTTTTGTACCTGTCGTTAATCCATAATTGAACTTTTCCATTCAAATCTTAGAAAGTTAGAACCTGCTGTAGAGTTCTTCCAGATAAGAGGTTAAGTTTTCCAACATCGGTTTGGAGAAAAAAATCGCATATTTGACGTAAGGGTGGATGACATAGATTGTATAACTGACCACATGGGGCGCAGGGTGGTCAACCATGAGCCTATGAATTTTGCAGGTGGTCAGTAGATGTAGAATACTGCGGTTTATCCAGTGAAATGCAGAAATAGAAAAGAAACTCTGTCTGTGTTGATGAACGGACAGGAGCTACTGACGTTGTCTAATATGCTTTAAGCACCCTAGATATTCAGTCTGTAGGGTCCCTAGGTAAGTTTTACATGGACATGGTGATCGTGAGAAGGACCTTTAAGCTTTCTTTTTCGTAGTCACACCTATTGTGTGACTTACTCCCCCACCTTCGATGATCTCTGTCTTAATAATAGGCGGCTATCGTCATCACGCAAAAAGTTTTTAGAAAGGGCTAAGGACTCAGCATGGCCGTGAGGTTTGTTTATATCACCGACTTAACAAATTCTAGAAAAATGTTAAAATACATTGCAGACCATATTAAAAACCGTCTCAAATCATAGTGACACCCTCTTGATGTGCGGGATAAAACATTGGGTTGGTTTTTAGAAATTTCAGTATGTTTTGATTGTAACTTCCTATCTTATTACTCACAGAAACCATTGCAAGCCTTGTCGAAACAGAATCCCTATCTTGTCTTCAGTCAAAATGTCTCTTGAGGGTCCATATGACGACGTGAACTTATGTAGATCTTTGGCACAGCTGGCAAGGAGCTGGGTACCACAAGTTTTGGAGAAACCTCTAAACCCCTTCCAATACGTTTCATTGATTCATTTGTTCAAATGCTATTGAGGAGAGATAAAGACGCCACTGGTGTTTTAACTACGGTGTTTTTCCTTCCCAAGAGTATATCTCTTCTTTTGTGCTTTGGTCCTCCTCGGTTCCGTTGGTTGTAACCCTTTTATTTCTTTCTCTTGAGGGGTATCTCTGATATCTTTTACGTGTATCACCTTCTTTCTAGTCTGGGCTTCTTACCAAAATCTAAAAAAGAGAGTTGAATTGTAGTGGTTTCCGTCTAGCAGGTGCGTTTGGGTAAATCTAGGGGAGTCCTGGGTTGAGCTATTTAGTGTTCTTGGCATGAGGGATCTTTATCGCTCATTTCAAATCCGATGTTGGCCCTGTTGCTTGAGCTGATACTAAAGCCCTCAATGTTAATTTTTCCCTTTAATCGTGGGATTACGATACCCATACCCATGAATTGAGAGCAGTGACGGCGACTCTCTTGTCTGATCGCGTCATTTTACTGGTTCTGAGTCGTTCCCTCCTTCTGTTCAATGCCGAGGTTGTGGTAATGTTGTTTGTCTGCTCTTTGAGTGTGCAGATCCCCTTCCTTCCTTTTTATGGGGGAATATATTCATCACCTACTACTACTTCCTCTGTCCTTTTTGCCCGTCCCTTTGTCCTTCCTTGTGAACTCTAGTTTGTCTCTTAAAAATTTTATTGTTGGTTCGTTATTAAAAGTCACTTCATCTCCTCTAATCTGATTTGGACTTTTACCATGCTCAATCTCTGAGCAATCAGTAAAGTTATTATCACTATCGTTGTAGTGCCTTAACATCGCTTTAAGATACTCCTTTTCTAGATTCTTTGATCTCACGATTCCTTTCGTAATGTTTTAGCCTATGGAGGTATTAGAACACTCAGCCTGTCTTCTATTCAACTCCTCCACTGCCAGACTTGGGGTATTCCTTACCAGAATGTTGGAGCTTGTTGTGACGAACTAGTCCTCTTGGTATTCCTTACCCACATCAGATAAAACTCTGTAGGGTCTAGTCTCAAGCCTAATTTACTTCGTAAGCAATACCTTCTAATGTTTTAAAATGTATCCTTAACTGTGAGCTCTGATGGTGCCTTAGTGCTGTGACCTGTACTGACTGCGGCCGAGTTTATCGGCATTTGCCCGTTCTCGGACCGCAGTAGTAGTTACCTGGCACGCGCCTGGAGAGGAGAGTGCCCGCGGAGCGCGCCGAAGCAGCGGAGGAGAGACCGCCGATCGCGGCTTCCCCTCTCCTCCCGGGTCCGGCGGTGTCCCCCGGAACCCCGGCCGCCGGTCCCCACATCGCGGGACACAGGTCTCCATCGGGGGCCTGGAAGCGCAGGTTGCAGGGGGCGCAGGCTCCCGAGGTGACATTGCCTGTCTATGTATTGGTATGTCCTGTTTTATTTCATCATGTGGCGGTTTTGGAACTTGTNNTGTGAGAGACTTTGTAAGACTGTTCAAACTTCCCTATTGAATCCACCACTGCTGTGTAGACAGTGACGTCATTACACAGCGTCCCGCGACGGAGCGGCATCGTGGCACGCTGAGGGCACCCCAGCAAGCTGCGTTTTAACCTCTGTGCAGAGGATACACCTGCCGAGGTACAGGAGCAGCTTCATATCGGCCAGGAAGCAGGAGCGATTTCACCAAGCCCCAGTACCAGCTGCTGAACCTGGCTGCATGAAGGGAAATCCCCTTGGTTGTGAAAAACTGAGGTCCTGCCCCAGAATCAACTGAGCTGCATCAGCAGAGGGAAGCAAGCACCCGATTCTACAGTTAACAGCTGCCGAGTGGTAAACAGTGTGATACACACTACATGCCTTTTACCAACTTTTTTCATGTACGCAGATATATTACCCCCTTTTTAATTCTATAATATATTGTTGAATTTGCTTCACTATTTGGCGTTGTGCGCTGTTTTCTTTTGTTTCCATTCTCTTAGTGTCTGTGGGGTGCTGAGCCACCCCTGCGTTTACAGCTGCAGACGCCATTATCCCCAACACGGTTATGTGGCACTTATTATTTAATGTATAATTATCTCACTGTGGCAGTTGTGGTTTAATTTTTTTTTTAATTTTTTATCACTAGATTGATGGTATAGTCACTGCACTGTATATATTTATACATTTAAACTTTATAGGTAGTTAGGTAGTAGCGCACAGTTTTGTTTTTTGTTTTTACTACATAAGATAAGTATCTGTTGTCTACATTTAGCATAGGTTGAACTTGATGAACAGGCGTCTTTTTTTCAACCTCATCTACTATGTATATATGTAACTATGTAACATTTAGCTTGGGTTTTGAGCGCCATCCCTTTATTTCTTTGTTTAATTTATTTTGATTTCATGCCAGTATTCATTTTGTATGTTAATATATTTCTTATTTGCTAATAGTATTATAGGTTACGTACTATATTAAGTTTATATTTTAGAATCATAGTATTTTCTATGTAATGTATATTTTTATATTTTAATAGCAAAGAAAAGTAAAATGTTATGTATTCATTTTAGTAGTAGCTGTAGTAATTTAAATTTTTTTTTTTTATCACTAGATTGATGGTATAGTCACTGCACTGTATATATTTATACATTTAAACTTTATAGGTAGTTAGGTAGTAGCGCACAGTTTTGTTTTTTGTTTTTACTGTCTCTGCTCTTCACTGCTGCTGCACATCTAATTATCACTAATCACTGTTACTCTAATTTATATATTTATTTGGTCTGCGTACATTAGTAGTTTTACAATATGGTTTGGAGCCTGATTAACTGTAGGGAGAAAAGGGAGGAACATTTTAAACTCCTCTTCACTGAAGAAGTGCTACATGGTCAGCATAAGGAACCATCAGAGCTCACAGTTAAGGATCATTTTAAAACATTAGAACGGTTATTGCTTACAGAAGGTAAACATTGGCTTGAGACTAAGACCCTACAGAGTTATCTGGATGTGGGTAGAATACCAAGAGGACTTAGGTTCTCAAAAAGCTCAACCTTCGGTAAGGATAACCCCAAGTTCATGCAGGAGTGGAATAGATCTCTCGTCCCGCTCTTCCCCCTACCACAGAATGTCTGTGTGGAGACGGCTCACTAGACGACCTCCTGTGTCGTGTGGGATGGTGATATACCGATTCCATCCAGTGCCCAATTGTAGCCACTTCATAGCATGACCTCCAACCTTGATTTTCCAACAACAAGGTGTGCCACCAATAGATTTTTTGGCCGTTTAATATAGACTTGTCCAAGAATGGGATGGCACCCGTGGTAACTGAGGACCGTAGCATTTAACGGTTAGGTGCATCACCAGCTATTTGCTGATGGCGAATAGAAAATCCCACAAAGACATGGACTAAACAACATACCAGGGGGCAATTGTTGAGACTCAGACGTAACTGTGTAGTAGTCTAGAGGCTTTGTCAACCAACAGGCCTAGCACAATTATTTATGGAGGTATTATTGAGAGAGGTGATATCCCTATCACGAAAAGTGAATTCTTCTAGAAAGAAGATCACTTAAGGGTACGAATATGATCCGTAAGGTATATGTTATTTCAAAACTAGTACCCCGATTTAAAAATAAAGAAGCCTGTCGGGGTTCAAAACACAAAAATGGACACTCTTATTGTGGCTCTTCATACACGACTTTACGTGTCGGTTCGATCGAGACTTACAAAGGTTTTTACAAAACAGCTGGGGTATACTTGTGCAATGTCCATTTTGGGATCATCCATCTTGAACTGTTTCAACACCGGTTTAATTTAGCGGAGAGCAAAAACTGATCAAAAACTTGTAGCTCCTGTATGTTTTTATATAGTAATATGGCAATACTACCTCGAAAAATAACTGGCCTAGGGCCTAAACCAAAGGCAACTACTATTCTGTGGTCTTTGCCCGACTTTTGTAAAATACCACATTGCCTGACAAACTACACCTTTTATTCGACTCAACCACAGATAAAGAATGAAGTGCTTTAATATTTGATTACTTATTCTATGTCCCACTCTATGCACAGTCTGTCGTATAACTAGGGAAATGTGGCGTGTGGATCAATACTGTAGCAGAACCAAACGCATGCCTAAAGTTCGGATTCAGGAACATGGTCAGTAACATATTAAACAAATGGTTTTGAAAACAGTAGTGTATCTAACGACACTATCCTGATACACCATAATTACAAGATATCCGTCAAGTTCTCAGCTTTTATAAGGTGGATTCACGTTGACTTCCTGTAAAATGAAGAGGAGGGCACAAGTTAAAAAAACATATGTCTTCTAAAAGAGACAATTGGATACATAGTGAGATACTACATGTCCCCTAAGGCGGTTATGAAGGATGTGGAACTATTTGGGCACTTCTTTTGAATCTTCTAGCTCACCACCACCCCTCTTTACCTATGGGGAGTGTACCTATTATCTCTGGTATCCTCCTCCGTTTTCCTTCCCCTTATCCTACGCTTTTTTTCTAGTTCCAGCCAACGTTTTTATGCAAGTACATGCAGGGATGTCTTTTAACTGACATAGCGACTCAATATTGTGTTTCTTTTATGTCCACGCATGTTTTTAACATTATTGTATAGCATAGGTTTTGTCTATATGTAGTTTATATTACAATAGGTATTTTGTTTTCGTGTTTCTTTTTTTTTGTTAATAAAGTGTTGTTGTTCTAAAGTAAACCACACATCTCCCTATAACGTCAGACCTTACCCTTATTATAGGATGAACCTTGGTCTATCCCAATTGGTCTACACAAATAAGGTATCTATTGAGGTATTTAAACCTCTGGTGATAGGCCTAATTATTTTCCTGAGTAAGTAGTTAATTCCTACGAACTAGTTGGTGTGTAACATTCTATTTGCCTTGATATCTCTTACATTGTCCTTTGTCATGATGTTGGCCTGTCCATTTTTTATTTCAGTCCCTGTTTGTGCTTTTGCCGACACTTGTGAAGTACTTTGTAAGACTTTCAAACTTCTCTCTATTAATCCGACACACTGCGTTGCGTGACGTTACGCGACAGGACGGAGCGGCACATGCACCTGGGCACCGCAGCGCGTTTTAAACCTCTGTGACAGAGGATACACCTTGCCGAGGTACAGGCACCGCTTCACATCGGTGCCAGGATTAGCAGAGCGTTTGCACCCTGAGCCCCAGTACCAGCTGCTGAACCTTGCTGCATGAAGGGAAATCCCATTCGGAGTGAAAGACTGACGTCTCTGCCCAGATCCAATGAGCTCATCATGCACAAGGAAGCAATGCACCTCGAATCTACAGGTAAAAACAGCTGCCGAGTTGTCACCAATCTGGTGATACAACATCTACCATGCCTTCTTACCAACCTTTTTTTCATGTACGCGATATTATACCCCCCTTTTAATTTCGATAATAATTGTTGAATTTTGCTTACTGTGGCGTTGTGCGCGTTTCTTTTGTTTTCCATTTCTCCTAGTGTGTGTTGGGGCGCTGAGGCACTCCTCTCTGCGTGTACAGCCTGCTAGAACGCCATTATCCCCAACACCCGTTTAGGTGGCATTACATATTTTAAATGCACTTATCTCACTAGGTGGGAGTTGCTGGTTTAATTTTTTATACATTTTTTAACACTAAATTGATGGTATAGTTTCACTGTATTTATATATTTATACATTTAAACTTTTTATAGNNNGTAGTTAGGTAGTAGCGCACAGTTTTGTTTTTTGTGTTTACTGTCTCTGCTCTTCACTGCTGCTGCACATCTAATTATCACTAATCACTGTTACTTTCATTTATATATTTATTTGGTCTGCGTACATTAGTAGTTTTACAATATGGTTTGGAGCTTGATTAACTGTAGGGAGAAAAGGGAGGAACATTTTAAACTCCTCTTTACTGAGGAAGTGCTACATGGTCAGCATAAGGAACCATCAGAGCTCACAGTTAAGGATCATTTTAAAACATAAGAACGGTTATTGCTTACAGAAGGTAAACATTGGCTTGAGACTAAGACCCTACAGAGTTATCTGGATGTGGGTAGAATACCAAGAGGACTTAGGTTCTCAAAAAGCCCAACCTTCGGTAAGGATAACCCCAAGTTCATGCAGGAGTGGAATAGAATACAGGATGAGTGTTCTAATGACCTCATCAGGCTAATAATTTACGAAAGGAATCGTGAGATCAAAGATCTAGAAAAGGAGATCTTGAAAGCGATTAAGGCACTAGAACCGATAGTGATAGATACTGATTGCTCAGAGATTGAGCATGATTTAAAAGTCAAATTAGAGTATGAGGAAGATGAACTTTTAAAAACGAAACACAATAAATTTTTAAGAGACAAACTAGATTACCAGCAAGGGAGACAAAGGGACTGGGCTAAAAAGGATAGAGGAAGAGTAGTAGGTGATGAATATATCCCCCATAAAAAAGGAAGAGGGGGATCTGCACACTCAAAGAGCAGACAACAAAATTACCACACCTATGAACAAAGGAGAGAGAGCAGAACCAGTAAAAATGACCGATCAGACAGAGATCGCTCACGCTCTAATCATGGTAATGGGTATCGTAATCCCAACTATAAAGGGAAAAACTACATTGAGGGCTTTAGATATAGCTCAAGGCCACAGGGCCAACATAGGAATTTTGAATATGAGCATAAAGACCCTCATCCAAGAACAACTAAATACTCACCCAGGATCTCCCCTAGATATTCACCTAAACGCCCTGCTAGACCGGAACCCACTACAGATTCACCTTCTTTTTTAGATTTGGTAAGAACCAGACTAGAAAGGAAGGTGAACACAGTAAAAGATATACAGAATACCCCTCAAGAGAAAAGAAAGAAAAGGGTTACATCAGACGAGGAACACGAGGAGGGACCAGAGCACAAAAGAAGAGAGTACTCTTGGGAAAGAACACCGTAGTAAACCAAGGGGTCTTTAATCTCTCCTCAACAGCTTTGAACAAGGATCAATTGAACGTACTTGGAAGAGGTTTGAGTTTCTCCAAAACTTGTGGACCCAGCTCCTTCCAGCTGTTCAAAGATCTACATAAGTTCACTCGCAATATTACCCTAAAGAGACATTTTCTGAAACACGATAGGGATCTTGTTTCTGACAAGGCTGCAATGGTTTCTGTGAGTAATATAGATACGGAAGTTAAAATCAAACATACTGATTTTAAAACCCAATCCAAGTTTTATCCCGCACATTCCAAGGGTCATCATATTGATACATTTTTTAATATGGTCATCAATGATTTTAACATTTTATTTAGTAATTTTAAGTCAGGTGATATTAAACACAACCTCAGTGCAAGTGAGTCCTTAGCCCTTAAAACTTTGCGTGATGACGAAAGCCTCATTATAAGACAGGCAGATAAAGGTGGGGGCGTAGTAGTCCAAAATAGGTGTGACTACGAAAAAGAAGCGCTAAGGCTTCTCAACGATACAACGTCCTATGTAAAATTACCTAAGGACCCTACAGCTGAATATCTAAGGGTGCTTAAAGCACTATTAGACAACGCAGTAGCCCTGTCCGTCATCAACACAACAGAGTTTGCTTTTCTATTTTCTGAATTTCCTAGGATACCCATATTCTACCACCTGCCGAAAATTCATAAGGCTCTGGTTGACCACCTGTACGCCCAATTGTGTCAGGTATACAATCTATGTCAGCCAACCTTAGTCAATATGTGGATTTTTTTCTCCAACCGTATGTTGGAAAATTAACCTCTTATCTGAAGGACTCTACAGCAGTTCTAAACTTATTTAAAGATTTTGAATGGAAAAGTTCATATGTATGGATTACATGTGACATAAAATCCCTGTATACTAATATACCTCACCAGAAAGGGTTGGATGCTGTTAATTCCTTTCTGGAATCAGACTCTGATCTGCATCCATTAAATAGGGAATTTATTCTAGAGTCTATCAGTTTCATATTGAAACATAATTATTTTCTGTTTCTCTCCACTTTCTACCTACAGGTTTGCGGAACTGCAATGGGTACTAGGTTTGCCCCCAGCTTCGCAAACCTGTACGTGGGAAGGTGGGAGTCTCAGTTTATCATGCCCGACCAACCATACCACAGGAATGTCGTTGTGTGGAGACGCTACATAGACGACATCCTGTGTGTGTGGGATGGTGATTACGATTCAGCCAGTGCATTTGTAGTCAACCTTAATAGGAATGACTACAACCTTGAGTTCACACACAAGGTGGATGCCACCCAGATAGATTTTTTGGACTTAAGATTAACTTCCAAAATGGATGGCACCGTGGAGACTGAGACCTTCTTTAAGGAGGTGGATACCAGCAATGTGCTGATGGCGAATAGTAATCACAAAAAGACATGGATAAACAACATACCAGGGGGGCAATTTGTGAGACTCAGACGTAACTGTAGTAGTTTAGAGGTTTTCAACCAACAGGCTAACAAATTATTTTGGAGATTTAGAGAGAGGGGATATCCGAATAACTTCTAGAAAGAGAGATCATAAGGGTACGTAATATGGATCGTAAGGATATGTTAGTTCAAAATAGATCCACGATTAAAAATAAAGAAGGTCAAAACACAAAAAAGGACACTCTTAATGTGGCTTTCATTACAGACTTTAATTCGGTTCATAGAGACATTGAAAAGGTTTTTAACAAACACTGGGGTATATTGTGCAATGATCCCATTTTGGGATCACATCTTGACGTTAAACCACGGTTTATTTACAGGAGAGCAAAAAATATCAAAAACTTGTTAGCTCCTAGTGATGTTTTTATAAGTAAGAGCAATACTACATCGAAAAAGAACTGGCTAGGGCCTAAACCAAAAGGCAACTATATCTGTGGTAATTGCACGATTTGTAAATACCAACATCCTGACAAATACACTTTTTATTCACAAGTAACGAAGGAAGTTTTTAATATTGATGACTTTATTCTATGTACCTCTACACATATTGTATACCTATTGGAATGTGCGTGTGGGTATCAATATGTAGGCAGAACCAAACGCAGCCTTAAAGTTCGGATTCAGGAACATGTCAGAAATATTAAAAATGGTTTTGAAAAACATAGTGTATCTAGACACTTCCTGATACACCATAATAAAGATCCGTCAAGTCTCACTTTTAAGGGGATTCAGTTGATTCCTGTAAATAGAAGAGGAGGGGACAGAGTTAAAACATTGTCTTCTAAAGAGACATATTGGATACATAAGTTAGATACTATGTCCCCTAAGGGGTTAAATGAGGATGTGGATATTTGGGCACTTTATTGAATCTTTAGCTCACCACCCCTCTGTACCTAGGGGATGTATCATTTATCTCTGTATCTCTGTTTTCCTTTCTTTATCCTACGCTTTTTTCTAGTTACATCTTTTTATGCAAGTAATGATGGTGTCTATTTTAAGTCGACTAATATTGTGTTTCTTTTATTCCAGCATGTTTTTAATTATTTATGCTAGGTTTTGTCTATATGTAAGTTTATATTAAATAGGTATTGTTTTGTTTTTGTTTTTTTGTTAATAAAGTTGTTGTTTTAAAAGTAAACTACACATCTTCCCTATCACGCAGACCATTACCTATTATAGATGATTGGTCTATCCCTAATTGGTTGACCAATAAGGTATCTATGTGAGGTATTTAAGACCTCTGGGTAATGGCCTAATTATTCCCTGAAGAAGTAGTTAATTCTACGAAACTAGTTGGATGTAACATTCTATTTGCCTTATATCTGCTTACATTGGCCTTTGTCTATGTGTTGGCCTGTCCTGTTTTTATTTCATCCTGTGTGCTGTTTTGGACACTTGTGAGAGACTTTGTAAGACTGTTCAAACTTCCCTATTGAATCCACCACTGCTGTGAAGACAGCAGCAAGCTGCGTTTTAACCTCTGTGCAGAGGATACACCTGCCGAGGTACAGGAGCAGCTTCATATCGGCTAGGAAGCAGGAGCGATTTCACCGAGCCCCAGTACCAGCTGCTGAACCTGGCTGCATGAAGGGAAATCCCCTTGGGAGTGAAAAGACTGACGTCCTGCCCCAGAATCAACTGAGCTGCAGCAGCAGAGGGAAGCAAGCACCTGAATCTACAGCTAACAGCCGAGTGGTAAACAGTGTGATACACACTACATGCCTTTTACCAACCTTTTTTATGTACGCAGATATATTACCCACCTTTTTAATTCCATAATATATTGTTGAATTTGCTTCACTATTTGGCGTTGTGCGCTGTTTTCTTTTGTTTCCATTTTACATAGGACGATGTATCGTTGAGAAGCCTTAGAGCTTCTTTTTCGTAGTCACACCTATTTTGGACTACTACGCCCCCACCTTTATCTGCCTGTCTTATAATGAGGCTTTCGTCATCACGCAAAGTTTTAAGGGCTAAGGACTCACATGCACTGAGGCTCTAAGGCTTCTCAACGATACATCGTCCTATGTAAAATTACCTAAGGACCCTACAGCTGAATATCTAAGGGTGCTTAAAGCACTATTAGACAACGCAGTAGCCCTGTCCGTCATCAACACAACAGAGTTTGCTTTTCTATTTTCTGAATTTCCTAGGATACCCATATTCTACCACCTGCCGAAAATTCATAAGGCTCTGGTTGACCCACCTGGACGCCCAATTGTGTCAGGTATACAATCTATGTCAGCCAACCTTAGTCAATATGTGGATTTTTTTCTCCAACCGTATGTTGGAAAATTAACCTCTTATCTGAAGGACTCTACAGCAGTTCTAAACTTATTTAAAGATTTTGAATGGAAAAGTTCATATGTATGGATTACATGTGACATAAAATCCCTGTATACTAATATACCTCACCAGAAAGGGTTGGATGCTGTTAATTCCTTTCTGGAATCAGACTCTGATCTGCATCCATTAAATAGGGAATTTATTCTAGAGTCTATCAGTTTCATATTGAAACATAATTATTTTCTGTTTCTCTCCACTTTCTACCTACAGGTTTGCGGAACTGCAATGGGTACTAGGTTTGCCCCCAGCTTCGCAAACCTGTACGTGGGAAGGTGGGAGTCTCAGTTTATCATGCCCGACCAACCATACCACAGGAATGTCGTTGTGTGGAGACGCTACATAGACGACATCCTGTGTGTGTGTGGGATGGTGATTACGATTCAGCCAGTGCATTTGTAGCCAACCTTAATAGGAATGACTACAACCTTGAGTTCACACACAAGGTGGATGCCACCCAGATAGACTTTTTGGACTTAAGATTAACTTCCAAAATGGATGGCACCGTGGAGACTGAGACCTTCTTTAAGGAGGTGGATACCAGCAATGTGCTGATGGCGAATAGTAATCACAAAAAGACATGAATAAATAACATACCGGGGGGCAATTTGTGAGACTCAGACGTAACTGTAGTAGTTTAGAGGTTTTCAACCAACAGGCTAACAAATTATTTTGGAGATTTAGAGAGAGGGGATATCCTAAGGAACTTCTAGAAAGAGAGATCATAAGGGTACGTAATATGGATCGTAAGGATATGTTAGTTCAAAATAGATCCACGATTAAAAATAAAGAAGGTCAAAACACAAAAAGGACACTCTTAATGTGGCTTTCATTACAGACTTTAATTCGGTTCATAGAGACATTGAAAAGGTTTTTAACAAACACTGGGGTATATTGTGCAATGATCCCATTTTGGGATCACATCTTGACGTTAAACCACGGTTTATTTACAGGAGAGCAAAAAATATCAAAAACTTGTTAGCTCCTAGTGATGTTTTTATAAGTAAGAGCAATACTACATCGAAAAAGAACTGGCTAGGGCCTAAACCAAAAGGCAACTATATCTGTGGTAATTGCACGATTTGTAAATACCAACATCCTGACAAACACACTTTTTATTCACAAGTAACGAAGGAAGTTTTTAATATTGATGACTTTATTCTATGTACCTCTACACATATTGTATACCTATTGGAATGTGCGTGTGGGTATCAATATGTAGGCAGAACCAAACGCAGCCTTAAAGTTCGGATTCAGGAGCATGTCAGAAATATTAAAAATGGTTTTGAAAAACATAGTGTATCTAGACACTTCCTGATACACCATAATAAAGATCCATCAAGTCTCACTTTTAAGGGGATTCAGTTGATTCCTGTAAATAGAAGAGGAGGGGACAGAGTTAAAACATTGTCTTCTAAAGAGACATATTGGATACATAAGTTAGATACTATGTCCCCTAAGGGGTTAAATGAGGATGTGGATATTTGGGCACTTTATTGAATCTTTAGCTCACCACCCCTCTGTACCTAGGGGATGTATCATTTATCTCTGTATCTCTGTTTTCCTTTCTTTATCCTACGCTTTTTTCTAGTTACATCTTTTTATGCAAGTAATGATGGTGTCTATTTTAAGTCGACTAATATTGTGTTTCTTTTATTCCAGCATGTTTTTAATTATTTATGCTAGGTTTTGTCTATATGTAAGTTTATATTAAATAGGTACTGTTTTTTTGTTTTGTTTTTTTTGTTAATAAAGTTGTTGTTTTAAAAGTAAACTACACATCTTCCCTATCACGCAGACCATTACCTATTATAGATGATTGGTCTATCCCTAATTGGTTGACCAATAAGGTATCTATGTGAGGTATTTAAGACCTCTGGGTAATGGCCTAATTATTCCCTGAAGAAGTAGTTAATTCTACGAAACTAGTTGGATGTAACATTCTATTGCCTTATATCTGCTTACATTGGCCTTTGTCTATGTATTGGCCTGTCCTGTTTTTATTTCATCCTGTGTGCTGTTTTGGACACTTGTGAGAGACTTTGTAAGACTGTTCAAACTTCCCTATTGAATCCACCACTGCTGTGTAGACAGTGACGTCATTACACAGCATCCCGCGACGGAGCGGCATCGTGGCACGCTGAGGGCACCCCAGCAAGCTGCGTTTCAACCTCTGTGCAGAGGATACACCTGCCGAGGTACAGGAGCAGCTTCATATCGGCCAGGAAGCAGGAGCGATTTCACCGAGCCCCAGTACCAGCTGCTGAACCTGGCTGCATGAAGGGAAATCCCCTTGGGAGTGAAAGACTGACGTCCTGCCCCAGAATCAACTGAGCTGCATCAGCAGAGGGAAGCAAGCACCCGATTCTACAGTTAACAGCTGCCGGGTGGTAAACAGTGTGATACACACTACATGCCTTTTACCAACTTTTTTCATGTACGCAGATATATTACCCCCTTTTTAATTCTATAATATATTGTTGAATTTGCTTCACTATTTGGCGTTGTGCGCTGTTTTCTTTTGTTTCCATTCTCTACACAGATAACAAGGTGGTACTGGGCTGCATAAGCAACGAGAAAGGAAGATTCCACATATACGTGGCCAACCGTGTAGAAAGAATCAGGAAGTCAACCCAACCAGAACAATGATACCACGTGCCCACAGACCAAAATCCTATAGATCATGCCACCAGATCAGTGCCCGCAGCGCAACTCCAGAACATGTCGTGGCTCACAGGACCAACGTTTCTTACGCAGCCCGCGGAAACGCCATCAACCCCAGTCGACGACTCTGAACTCATGGATCCCGAGGAGGACACGGAGACAAGGCCTCAAGTATCCATGTTACTCACGAATATACGGCCTAGAAACGCCCTCAGAAGATTCATTGCCATCAGAGGTCCAGTCGAACAAATACGCTCCGACTGCGGAACCAATTTCGTCGGGGTACGTGAAGGATTACAAATAAACACTAAACAGTGCCAGAGACTTTTGCACAAAGACATTGTGGTGCAACCAGCTAACCTGGAGTGGTGCATCCATCTGGCATCCTTTGCCAAAGAACCTTGGCCAAAGGACTTTGAAGCTAGTGATACCAGCCGGTATCATCTCGTTATGTGACATGGACTGTGCATTATTATGTTATGTTTGTTTGCATTGCACATATGTTCCACATATTTATGTTATAGAGTGGTTTTGACACTCATATGCAAATATATATATATTGTGGTTACTTTGGGGGTATATAAATTAGGAGCTTACTGGTGTTCTCTGTTTCGCAATCTTGTCCAGCTGGTCACAGCTGATTAAGGGAGGGTGGCTCCTCCCTCCCAGGTTCCAAGCTCACCCCATCCCACTATGCTTCCAAATGGCTAAGAATCATTAATTTTCCACACACGCATGTCCATGCATGCAGTTTGGTTGTGACAAATCTAATTCAGAGTGCTTTTCCTGGTATTATACAGGTAAATAAGAGCTTCAATCAAACTAAGAACTATGCAGCTAATCACAACAGCTTTATTATAAAGTTTTCTTCCTGGTATTATACAGGTTATTAAGAATTTGATTAGTGTTAGGACCTGCACAGATTTGGTCTACCTTGGCGTTGTGTGCAGGCTTAAGATACTTTGGCCAAAGAATCAAACTAAATGACCATATGTTTTTAGTTTAGATATACATATATATGTATAGGTACTTTACTGTGTATCTGTTTCATTGGAAGTAGCATTGGGCTCTGTCTGTGTTCTATGTTCTGTCCTTGATTTTAACTATATAGTGGTATCTCCAGATACCAGACGGGGAGTGTAATGGAACAAGTATTCCCCCTTTTTGCGCTCTTTGTTCACCACCCCCCCTTGTTTGCAGCTTCTGCCTGTCAGTTTCTTATTTTCAGCTGCATGTAGTTTGCCACACACACACACACACACACACACACACACACACACACATATTTGGCGTTGTGCGCTGTTTTCTTTTGTTTCCATTCTCTTAGTGTGTGTGGGGTGCTGAGCCACCCCTGCGTTTACAGCTGCAGACGCCATTATCCCCAACACGGTTATGTGGCACTTATTATTTAATGTATAATTATCTCACTGTGGGAGTTGTGGTTTAATTTTTTTTACATTTTTTATCACTAGATTGATGGTATAGTCACTGCACTGTATATATTTATACATTTAAACTTTATAGGTAGTTAGGTAGTAGCGCACAGTTTTGTTTTTTGTTTTTACTACATATGATAAGTATCTGTTGTCTACATTTAGCATAGGTTGAACTTGATGAACAGGCGTCTTTTTTTCAACCTCATCTACTATGTATATATGTAACTATGTAACATTTAGCTTGGGTTTTGAGCGCCATCCCTTTATTTCTTTGTTTAATTTATTTTGATTTCATGTCAGTATTCATTTTGTATGTTAATATATTTCTTATTTGCTAATAGTATTATAGGTTACGTACTATATTAAGTTTATATTTTAGAATCATAGTATTTTCTATGTAATGTATATTTTTATATTTTAATAGCAAAGAAAAGTAAAATGTTATGTATTCATTTTAGTAGTAGCACCATAATGTAGCAATTTCCTTGTCGAGTTTTATGTTACCTTAAATTAGGTTTTGATTCTGTTTGCCCTTTGAGGCATTACTGTGGTAAGATTTATTATGAAAAATCATGACTGGTATGCACGAGTTTCCATGGTTGGTTATATTTCTGTTTTTTTGACAATTATTTACTTTGGTTCATAATATGTTTTATGCTTGATGTTATGATAAATATGCTGAGGACTTTATTGCCAAATATAGGAGAACATATTTTAAACCAATTTTGGAGCAAAACTGGAGCATTATCCTGTGTCAATGTATCACAGTACTTTGCTCCAATATTACTCTATCTATCTGCACCAGGTTGCAAACTAGGGAGTTGCAGTAGGAGTTGAGCATCAGTTACATGATACAGATGAGACATATTAAATTCTGGGTCTCTGTAAACTATTTCTTTTTCACTATTACTGTATACTATATTTTTTAACTTATCTTTTTTTTTCTTTTTTTCAAGATAAACCTTGTGGTGATCCCCCTTCATTTCCTCATACAATCTTACATGGTCACACAGGGTTTGAGATGGGAGACGAACTTCTCTATATCTGCTCCCAAGGGTATTTAATGGGCAGCCGTGAGTCTGCATTTACCTTACTGTGCGACAGTTGTGGTGCATGGTATGGGCACGTCCAAGCCTGTGTCAAAGGTAAGCAAGTATAGTGGGCTCACGTATGCTTTACATTTCGGATACATAGTATCCAAATAATATTTAGGCTATTCATAAAGGGATGAAATTATGTCTTTTTATTGTGAACTTACAGAACATTTTGAAAATTAATTTCAAGCCTGGTCCAAAACATTTGTAAAATACAAAATTCAAATGATAAGATATTTAGTGACTTCTTTGCTATTTTGTTGTTACCAATTGTGCAGCTGGAAGACTTTTGATAAATAACCCATTGGGCATCAATGGGCAAATTCACTAAAAGTTCAAAAGTAATGAACTATTATTAAATATCAAGTTGATTAATTACAGAGAACTGCTATTGTGTCGAATGTACCGTATACATAGTTGCATAATAGATTAAGTTGAAACAATACATACAGCTGCAACTGCCGATTGTAGACCGCTTGACTTGAGAATTCTGCACTAAAACCCATAATAATGTGAGATTTCTGCAGCAAGATGTGAGATTTCTGCAGCCAGACTAATGGCCCATTGGATTAACACAGCGGGGGTCCCTGCATTTTAATGGGACTCCCGCTGTGTGAGGAGGCTGCGAGTCCCATTCAAACACAGGGATCCCACTGTCTAAATCTGATGGTACATTACAGCCTTCTGTGGACAATCTCGTGAGTTACTGCAAGTTGGTCACAGATTTTCCTTGGCAAATGGTCTAAAACCGGCAGTTGCATCTGTATGTGTATCGAGTTCAACCTGTGTTATTTGAGCAAGATACTCATCCTAACTTTTAAGTTATATTTTATTAATCCAAATGAAAACAAACAAAAAAAACCCCAGAGACATACTGTAGTGCCGACGATTATTCTAAAACAAACCTGGGGCAATTTCCAAAAAGACCCAGGTACATGCTGGGTATATGCTGCAACATTTCACACATTTCTGCAGACAGACTAATGGCCCATTGGATTGACAGCGGTGGTCCCTGGCAGTCCTATTCAAACTGAATGGGACTGCCAGGAACCCCTGCTGTGTTAATCCGATGGGCCATTAGCCTCTGCAGAAATGTCACTGAAATGTACCCAGCATGTACCTGGCTAGTTTAAGGCAAGTTTTAGAATACTCATTGGCTCGTCTGTATTTGGAAACTATGGGGTAGATCCTCGGGAGTTTACTAATTTTGTCCAAATAACATGACATTCCCAAAATTGGTAACAGAGCTTATTTTCTTTCTTATTAACGGGTATCCTCAAGGCTAATAAAAGGCAAAAATTAGGTCGGTGAGCAAAACGACCAATGTAACGTTACCTGGATGAACATGAAGTACCCTAGCCTAAAAAAATACACTGCACATGCGCATAGGGAACGAATGTTATTAGGGAACGTTAGTATACTAGTCTAGTTAGAATATAATATATGTTACTTTCACACCTGTGAACACGGGACCAGCATACGGGACAAGGGTTAATACACAGCTTGCAAGCTGTCTCACTTTTCACCTTTGCAAAGTTCCCTCAAATGAACAATATCTACCTGCAATCCGTTGCTATATACTATCTGTCTGAAAGAGCACACAAGTGAGCACATGACTTAGATATGCAACCAGGATTAATACACATGGATACTCTAGCTAACTCCCCTTTCTCCTCCTCAATGTATGTTCAATGAGTTCATATTAACCCCTTACTCAATTACAATCAAATCTATCCACTTTCACCACCAAAGAAATTAGGGAAATAGAAGATGTAAAATGAATATTTGCCAGGGTCTCAGGGCCCTATTTATTATAGAAAAAACTATGCACACGGAAACAAATTGTAGCAAAATGTGTCTGAAAATGTAAATACTCTCTCCAGAGCATGCAAAGTTCATTCAGAGCCCCAAAGCATCGCTTATTAAATGTTTTAATATATATAAATACAGTGCTTAGATTACAAAAAACATACAATTACAGTAAATGCAGGGCAGTTTATTAAGATAACAGGATAAAACATATAAAACAGAAATCCCTATAAGATTACATTACCATATACTGTATCAGGATTTTCTCCCACAAAGGTCACTGGCGCAGAGATGAGACTTCACGTGTTTGGTCCAAAACACATATCTGCTAAAATCTGATTTTCATAAAATTTTGCCCAGACTTAAGTACTATCTTTCCCCATTCAAACAACATTAGCCCACCCCCGTCGTAAATCAGCTGCGAGATTGACGGTTTTACAACAGAGAAAAAAAAAACAATTTTCTTTGAGGCTGACAGTCATGTCTACTTATTGTTTATGACCGAAAAAACACACGTGTCACTTTTAGTGGGCCAACTGTGACAGCCCCCCCCCCTCAATTAAGTCTTCTTTGAAGACCAGCACAGACAAATGAAGTCTTGACCTTTTACAAAACCAATATATTGTATTCTTAAACTCAAACTGTAGCTCATAAACCCTTGAAGCACCAGTTTGACCAAAATACCCAATATCTCATGATATTATTATGACAGTTAAAAAACATTCTTTTCTTTTCAACACACAGTGCCTGAACTGTGTGTAATTAAATATTATTTTGGTTACCTCGGTCTTGAAAATCATTTTCTCATACTGTATGTAGCTTCACTCTGGTAAACTCATACTTTATACAATAAATTATAAATACAATAGTAGGCCACATAAACATATCTAACATTCATTTTCATCATTAAACAACATATTATAGTTAATCCCTTAAAAAAAACTAATAATATTAAGTTGTTTCTGTTTTTCAGTTATGTGTTCCATAATATCTGTTAGTATAACATGTCATGAAAGAGTTAATTCACACACATATGGGTACCACTTAATACCTTCCCTTTTCCCTTGTAAATATATTCATGCGTGGTGCTATAGACTGTTAACAGACCAACATGTATAGGTAATAAAGATTATTCCTGTGTGATGCCTGGAGTATATATCTTGAAATGAGGAAGGGTACTGGGTGTGGTGTTATGGTTGGTAAACCAGCAAAAGCGGCACTCTATAAGTCCAGGAACCAAAATGCTGTATGTCACACCAATTGAATACCCAAAATCCTTGTAATATCAATAAACATGTAGCAAGTAAAAACTCACTTGTCTGCTGCAGCATCCATGTTGATCCAGGTTCCAGGCAATCTTGGTGTGCCTCCATCCATGTAGATAGGGATGCAAGTAGAAAGAAAAGGGATGCAAATAGAAAGAAAGTGGCAGAGCACAACCGGAAATGTCCAGAAAATTAGGAGGAAAGTGCGTTATCCATAAAATGATTTTAATGGGCATGGTTATGTAGCCCTCTTTCTCTCTTGCTGCTAGAGCGACTACAAGTGCTATATATACCTGCTGGCTCAGCGAGATCTGGGCCTCCGCTAACTGGGTCTTGGCAGCGCCTCCACTTACCCAGGATCTCCAATAAGTAAGATTCCCCTAGGTAAGAACAATGATAACACTTCAACTTTGTAACCGTTTACTAATACGTAATTGCATAACCTCAGATTATACCTATTAGGAATAACACACATGGATTGCTGTATACGAATGGCAGACATGCAATGATATATCTCTGTGGCTCGGCCACTCTCCTATAGAGTAATGTCACTTCCCACCACCGCGTGCACCCCACACCGTGTCCAATATATATGTGCGCAGTCCCTTGGTCACTCAACCTAGTGTCCCCAATGAGTCCTTCCCCAAGGCGGGATCAGCGCCTGATGGTACCGGTGTTGGTGCACTTATTAAATACCTTCCAGCTACTCCTGTAACCGGCAACAGACTTCGAAAAGGATCTGCCGATCCAGTGCAGTCTCTCACGAGTTGGTGATGTCCAGCATCTTGAGCCCAAACCACTGTCGCCACCGCAGCTCCGCGACACTGTGTCCCTATCTGCTACTACAGTAAGGGAATAGGTGTCTCTCTCTATAGGGCGTCCCTGCAGCACCACAAGCTTATGATGACTCAGGGTATACACTTGGGCCTGTAGGGAAATCTGGCCTATGCAGGTGGGTCACTGACCCCCTGCACACACACAACCTCTCTCCTTTCTCCTCCGATGTCCTCTGGCTAGTGTGGTCTCTCCCCCACGCTTCCCTTTCCTGCCTCCAGCAAACCCTGCATTCCTATTTGTTCCCTGGTGTCAGGGGGCTCTGCTGAGGCTCATGGGAGTTGTAGTTTAACTTCAGAGCCTCCTGGTGATTGGCCAGCCGTTCGCGCTCTTTACACTGCGCATGCGCAAACTCTCTCCACTCCTCCTGGTCGCGCCTGACAATTGCGCAATGCCCAACAACATGGCGGCGCCCTGTGCCATCGGGCCACCGCGAAACCCCCGAACGCTCCCCCATGGCACCCTGCAGCGGGGGTACAGTGAGTACAGACACCCCTACATTCTCCTCCTCGTGGAATCCAACCTCCCAGCTTGGAACGTAACCAATACACATATTTACACAATAAAAATGCATACATGAGAAATACAACTTATCACTGTATACTCTACATGAGGTTATACATTTCATTGAACATTCCAATCACAGATCTCACTCTATTATGAGCCCACTGCTGAGCCTCATAATGGGGTGCCCCGAATTGATCATAAGTCATTCTCATGGGAGGTTGACCAGCTCTTTGGCTTCTGCGCAGGTGCTCTTCTGTTACTTCCTCTGGAGAGTAACAAATCTCGCTCAGTCAATTCAGTCTCTTCCCTTGAGGGGCTCAATGTTTCTACACAGTCTTTTTGAGGCAGAAAGCATGGGCTCTGTGGGTCTAATGACTGACTCATTGGAGTCAGCGTGTCTGGTGTTGGACCAAGGGGCCCTTTACCCGTAGCTCCTTCGGGAGATGCCCCCGTGGTCGGAAGGCCCCTTTGAGAGGTTTCCTCCATAGGATCCTCAGAGGTGGTATTAACTATAGTCTCTGGATCATCCTCTGTCACATCTGACTCTCCATCTAGCGAAACAGTGGGCACTTCCAATTCGTTATCCCGTACTTGAGGTATGGGAAGGAGATGATTTCTATGCTATACCTTTACCCGGCCTTCTGAAACTTTGATGCGGTATACCGGGAGGCCAGGCATCTGCGACTCCACTTCATATACGCCATCTCTCCAATGGTCGGCCAATTTGTGCTTTCCGGGAACACCCAAATTGCGAAGGAGGACCGCATCACCTGGGCGAATTTCCTTATGGCGCACTTTATGATCATAGCGTCTCTTATTACTCGCATTTAGTTGAGCAGCCACATTCTCTGCCAGTTTATTTGCCTGCTGCAAGCTATCTTGTAATCCTTGCACATACTGAAAATGCATCCTGTTGGATACCCCATCGGTAGATATCCGCAGATGCACATCCACTGGTAGCCGAGCTTCTCGTCCGAACATGAGGAAGTAAGGCATATACCCTGTGGACTCGTGGCGAGTACAATTATAAGCATGCACTAACGTCTCTACGTGCTTGCTCCATTCAGTCTTCTGTGAGCCTTTCAGGGTGCCCAGCATGTCGAGCAGCGTGCGATTGAAACATTCGGGCATAGCGTCCCCTTCTGGGTGGTACGGTGCAGTTCGAGACTTGGTGATACCCAGTAACTTAAGAAATTCTCGTATGAGGTTACTTTCAAAGTCCCGGCCTTGATCAGAATGCAATCAATTTGGCAGTCCATAATGAAGGAAGTATTTCTCCCATAATACTTTAGCCACAGTCACAGCCCGTTGGTCTTTGGTAGGGAATGCTTGAGCATATCTGGTATAGTGATCTGTGATCACCAGTACATTTCCAATACCCCGGGTGTCAGGTTCGATGCAAAGAAAGTCCATACTGTACACACCAGATCCATGGATCCTGAACTCTTCAGATGGGCTATGGGTGCCGCCCGGGTGGGTAGTGTTTTCCTTTGTATACAATGGGTGCACTGCCTACAATGTATCTCCACAGATTCTCTCATTTTGGGCCAATAGAATCAATCTCGAAGTAGCCCAAATGTTTTGTCAATGCCCAGATGACCATGCTCGTCATGTAGTGCCCGGAGTACCATGCTTTGCAGAATCTTGGGCAGAAATAACTGTCGCCGGTCAGGGTGATTGTGATACGGTATGACCCTTTGTCCAGTTCAAATTTTCCCATCTCCTTCATTAGTAAGGCTACCAGTTCTTTAGGAGCTTGTTTAAGTATGGAAGGATTATTTTGTTGCAACGCTTGACAAACTATTCCAACTACTGGGTCCTGAATTTGATATTGCACCAAATCTTTCCAAACAATGATCTTATCTGCAGTGACATTCATTCCTTCTGGATGTCGGTATGGCCTTGGAATCACTCGTGATTGACACCCTAATGAATCGCCTATCCGTAATTCAGAGAAAGCTACTCGATCATCTACCACTGTTGCTATGGAGCACAACGCCCGTATGCCAGGTCCTGAAATTCCTCCCATACTTCCTCGTCTGAAGTAGGGTTGAGCCCTGGTCTTCGCGACAGCACGTCAGCACCTATGTTTGTAGGCCCCGGTTTATATTTAAGGTTGAAGCGATAGTTTGACAGCACCGCTAACCATCGGTGACCTGTAGCATCCAGTTTAGCAGAGGTGTTGATATAGGTCATAGGATTGTTGTCAGTCCTAACTTCGAATTGAACGCCATATAAGTAGTAGTGCAACCTTTCCACTAGAGCCCACTTGAGGGCCAGAAACTCCAGTTTGTGGACCGGATAGTTTTGTTCACTTGGTGTCAGACTTCGACTGGCATACGCCACCGGCCGGAGCCCAGTGTCTTATTTCTGGTGTTACACTGCTCCCACACCGTTGAAGCTAGCATCCACATACAGAACATACTCTCGATCCGGATCTGCATACGCCAACACTGGAGCTTGGGTTAAACTTGTCTTCAGCCCTTGAAACGCCTGTTCACATGCAGTGGTCCACTTGTCCCCAAATGGTGCCTGAGCTGAAGTGGCTTTCCGTCCCGTGTCTTCGGGGTAGATTTTGAGGAGGTTGTTGAGAATTTTGGCTTTACCCGAATAGCCTTCCACAAATCTTCGGTACTACCCGCAAACCCCCAGAAATGACCGTAATTCCTGGACGTTATTTGGTCTCGGCCAATTCACCACTGCTTCTATTTTCCCAGGATGGGTAGCTATTCCTTCAGCCGACACAATATGGCCCACATAAGTCACTGACGTGCGGCAGAACCGACACTTACCCATGGACAGCTTAAGCCCTTCGTTACTGAGTCGATCCAGCACTTTCAAAAGCTGTCTTTTCTTGGTCTTCAGAGTCCATGGGTACCTGATAGTATCCGGACCTCAAGTCCAGTACGCTGAACCACTTATTCCCGGATAGGGCGTTCAGGAGGTCTTCAATTCGCGGGAGGGTGTACTGATCGGGTACAGTACGGTTGTTCAAAGTCCTATAATCCACACATAGGCGTACCGTCCCGTTCTTCTTGCGCACTACCACGATAGGCGATGCATAAGGACTACGTGATCCTTGGACAATGCCGGCCTCCTCCATTTTGGTTAGCAGCTTCCTCACATCTTCCACATCCCTCGGCGCAATGCGCCGAGACCGTTCACGGGAAGGCGTCGTATCGTTAAGTCAGATGGTATGCTGGGCACTGCGGCTGCACCCCACATCCATATCGCCGGTGGAAAACACTTCACGTCTGTTCTCCAGCTTGGTCTGTAGCCTTCTTTTCCAATCCTCTGTCAAGGGTGAATCCCCGAAATCAAACGCCAACTTAGGGGCCGCAGTGTAGACGGTAGCGGCCGGCGACCTAGCTTCTGTCTTTCCTTCGGACGTCACAGGATATATTCGGCCCAGTCGCTGCCCGTGATCAATGGGCATGGGATAGGGGGAAAGGTTCCTCACGTAGACCTGTGTTCTGCGTGGAATTCGAAACGGCCACTCTTTCACTGAGGCCAACACCCTGTAGCCAAACTGCTGGTCATCGTCTGCATTACTCTCCAATGAGAATAGCCGGTCCTCCGTGCGTCTCTCAGGGTAGCGACAAGCTACTGTCATCATCCTTCCTTCTCCTGGATGAATCTCAGTCAATCCCCGCTCCATGTTATACAACACCCCGTGCTCTTCTTCGGCAGCGATCCTACCGCATGCCTCTTGTAACGCTGGGCACGCGGCTAGAGCCAGCAACGTTAGTTCACCCGCTTCCTGCAAGTACATACGGATCACGGCTTGTACTATGTCAGTATTAGTCCCCATGATTATAGGAGCACTGGGATGGTCTTGGGGTTCCGGGCACACTAACGCTTCCACTTCCATAGGGTGATGCTTGCCGGTATTCAACTGTAGAATGTCCAGATGTACTCTCACCACTCCATCGATAGGGTAGTCTTCATGGCTTAGCCCTCCCAATCTCATAAAGTTGGCGGACAATAGGGGTAACCGGTGAAGGTGCTGATCATAGAAAGGTCGATATACAATGGTTACTTGGGAATCAGTATCCAGTAGAGCAGAAGCATAGATACCCTCAATAACGACCTTGACGATAGCCGACGGCCCGATGCGGCTACTCATCAGGGGTGGGGCCGGCGCTTCACTGGCCTCCAGAGCAGCGCCCTCTTTGGACACAAGGCCAGTTTCCGCGGTCCGGGGAGTACACAGCATGGATTTCGCTTGTCGAGACGCCATCCTCCGTTTTGCAGGACATTGGGACGAGATATGCCCCATCTTGCCACAGCTGTAACACTGGATATTACTCCTCATTGAACTGTTCCTGAAGGCCGGGGAAGATCTTCCCGGGGTGGAGCCTCTATGGTCACCCTCGTGCTCCTCAGGCTCCTCCTTTTCTTGACTCACGTCCCCAGCCGGCCCTGCTCTAGCCTCTCCTTTCTTTGCTTCCTTGGGGGGAGCCCCCGTCTTCTTGGCCGTGTTCAAATCCCGAACCAATAGCACGGTCTCATGAGCCTGCACTCGGTCCATAAGTTCGTCAAAAGACAAGGCTTGACGTGGGACAAGGCATCTGCTGATTCTCACGGATACCAGATGTAACGAGAGAAGTCCCCTCAGAAGTTGTGTGGTTCGCAGCCCATCGGCATCAGCCTTCTGCACTACTTTCCTCCTTACCAGAGTCCAAAGATCCAGATGCAACTGCCTCAGAAAGTCAGATACCATCTCTTCTTCTTTCTGGGCCAGCGCATGAAACTTGACCATCAGGGCGAATGTGTCCACCGGGGTCCCATAGGCTTTGGTGAGTGCATGAAGGATCCTGTGCGTGTCTGCATTCGGATGGTCATCTCTGTACCAATGCACCATATGGGAGGCGGGTGGTCGTAGGCATTCAATAATGCGCTGTCTCCTCACGGCGTCAGTGCCGGACCATTCAGGGAGCACCTGCTCAGCATGATCCAGCCATTCCTCAAATCCTACTTCTCC
Source organism: Ascaphus truei (assembly GCA_036426205.1). NCBI lineage: Eukaryota > Metazoa > Chordata > Amphibia > Anura > Ascaphidae > Ascaphus > Ascaphus truei. Next base: position 44,724 of record WSYH01003738.1, read on the forward strand.
CAATGGCGTCGGTTTGTCTCCGGAGAACGCCTTCAGCTTCCGGTACTGATGCGACTGGGTGGATTGATGTATGGCCTCCGCTATCACAGATATGGTCAGATCATTAGGCGTGATGTTTCCTGCAGACAGGACATTGGTATCAAGTCTGGACATACTGCTCCTACTCAGAGAGGGCCAGATGGTGGAGGGGGGGGGGAAAGATATGCCTAGGCCCATGGCAGCTGGCCACATGGGGTTCAGATGGCTCTCAGGGGTACAGGAAGGCATAAACGTTACTGCACTTGGCGGCCCAGGGTACTCCCTCTGGGGTGTGGACATGGCCAGTGGTTCGGCCACTCCCCCTTGCACCAGCAAGCAATGGATGCCCGGTGCCTCAGGTAAGACTATTATAGAGGGTAGTGCTTCCGGGCAGATGTCCCGTTCAGTGGCAAATAGTACTTTACACCAGGTGTGATCGGCATCATACTTATGGTCTATAACTTGGGCCGTGACCAGGAACGGAAGTTTCCTCACGTGATCCCCTATGGTGCCCAAGGAGGTGGCGGCCGGGACGTTCCCAACGGCAATGGCACAGTGCAGTGAAATAGGATTTTGTTGGGCCCACTTGCACATCTCTGTCTGAGAGGGCAATAACATGGTTTAACTGGATAGCACAATTTAGTTTCTGAATGGGCACCCCAGGTCTTAGCTCTCAGCAGCGCCTCCAAATGTAGCCCTCTTTCTCTCTTGCTGCTAGAGCAACTACTAGTGCTGTATATAGCTGCTGGCTCAGCGAAATCTGGGCCTCCGCTAACTGGGAGCCTGGGGTAATATTAGGGTCTTGGCAGCGCGTCCACTTACCCAGGATCCCCAATATGTGAGATTTCCCCTAGGAAAGAACAATGATAACACACTTCAACTTTGTAACCGTTTACTAATACAGTACGTACTTGCAAAACCTCAGCTTATACCCATTAGGAATAACACACATGGATTGCTGTATACGAATGGCAGACATGCAATGATAGATCTCTGTGGCTCGAGCCACTCTCCTATAGAGTAATGTCACTTCACACACCGCGTGCACCCACCGTGTCCAATATATATGTGCGCAGTCCCTTGGTCACTCAACCCAGTGTCCCCAATGAGTCCTTCCCCAAGGCGGGATCAGCGCCTGATGGTACCGGTGTTGGTGCACTTATTAAATACTTTCTGGCTACTCCTGTAACCGGCAACAGACTTCGAAAAGGATCCGCTGATCCAGTGCAGTCTCTCACGAGTTGGTGATGTCCAGCATCTTGAGCCCAAACCACTGTCGCCACCGCAGCTCCGCGACACTGTGTCCCTATCTGCTACTACAGTAAGGGAATAGGTGTCTCTCTCTATAGGGCGTCCCTGCAACACCACAAGCTTATGATGACTCAGGGTATACACTTGGGCCTGAGGGGAAATCTGGCCTACGCAGGTGGGTCACTGACCCCCTGCACACACACAACCTCTCCCCTTTCTCCTCCGATGCCCTCTGGCTAGCGTGGTCTCTCCCCCACGCTTCCCTTTCCTGCCTCCAGCAAACCCTGCATTCCTATTTGTTCCCTGGTGTCAAGTGGCTCTGCTGAGGCTCATGGGAGTTGTAGTTTAACTTCAGAGCCTCCTGGTGATTGGCCAGCCATTCTCGCGCTTTACACTGCATATGCGCGAACTCTCTCCACTCCTCCTTGTCGTGCCTGACTATTGCGCAATGCCCAACAACATGGCGGCGCCCTGTGCCATCGGGCCGCCACGGAACCCCCAAACGCTCCCCCACGGCACCCTGCAGCGGAGGTACAGTGAGAACAGACACCCCTACAGTTAGAAAAAAATGAAATTTCCGGTTGTGCTGTGCCACTTCTTCGTTCTATTTGCATCCCTTTTCCCTTGCAGTCTATTGGAGAAATAATGCAATTACTCAGAGTTTAGAAGTAAGGGCACCTTTCTGCAGGTGCTAAATATCATTGCGTTATTAGCGTTCTTTAACGTCTGAGGATCTCCGTTGATAGATAAAGTGCTCATTACCATTTCTCGTTCCGTTATTTTTAAGAACAATGGCTTGACCACATAGCATTAAGCAGCTTTGGGAAAATGTGTTACAGATTTGGATGGATACATTAAAATGAGCCAATGTAACATTAACAAATTAGTGACTTTCTGAGAATCTACCACCTTAGCCTCCCCCACCCATCACCCTCCACCTCCCCAAGTTTGATAAGGGGCAAAAATAATTCCTGACTCCAATAATTGCTATTGAAAGTACCTGAACATTCAAATTTACTTTGTACTACTTTAAAAAAAAACACTAAAGATTAACTTACAACAATTCTTGGAGTCAGGAAGAAATTTATTTTTATTTTCCCCCCTATGAGACATCATTGGATGATATCACTATGGGGGTTTTTGTTTGCCTTCCTCTGGATCAATAAGTAAGTATAGATAAAGGATAAAGTATCTGTTGTCTAAATTTAGCATAGGTTGAACTTGATGGACGTACGTCTTTTTTCAACCTCATCTACTATGTAACTATGTAACCTTGTAACATGTACATGGAATATTAATTACTTTAAATGGCGGATCTCCCATGGCACCTAAGAGTAGCAACATCTGATTAAGTATTATTAAATCATTTTTTAACGTTAGTTTGAATACATGGTGATGGATAAGACCAATGATTCCAAAAATGATTGCCAGTGAGAAAGGTCCAGTAACTTAAACAGCATATGATAGCATAAGGTGGAATTGATACATCACCAAAAGCTAATAGGTAAAGCCAGTGGACAGGTGCGTCCCTAATGGGGAAAAGTCAGGGGTCCCCCTCCAGAACACTCCCACTCCAACGCGTTTCGACTGAACGGTCTTCTTCTGGGAGTGGTGTTGGGAGAAATGAGCCAGTATATATAGAGAAGGCAGGGGAGCAGAATTCGCACCAAAAGTCTTTGAACAGATCAGCTGTAACGTGTGATAATCACTGTGATGGTGTATCACTGACGTCATCACGTCACAGAGTCTCCAACCATCGTGTTGTCCTACTGATTAGCCTGAAGTTGCCAAGTCACGCTGATGATGTCATCACGTAGGGGCATTGCAGGATGACACCAATGACGTCAAGGAGCGTCAGAGCGTGCCTTGGTCATGGTAACCACAGCGGCATTGGCAGAATCACCAGGAGCCGAGGGGGAGCCTCATCTGCACTGCATGTCTTTAAAGGCTGTGTAGCGCTGCTGGCGTCATCGCATTAATGGCGTATAGGCATGCCGTCGTCATACAACCGCAGCGCTGCCGACAGTGACTCCAGGAGCCAAGGAAAAACCTCATCTGCACAACTTATATCAAAAGCTGTGGACAACAGATGTGAGGTCTCATTTAAACATACTAATGGTTCCTTGTTGCAATACCATAAATAGGGTAGCAGGATGAACATAAGGATCCATGTTCAATATTTCGGAATATGGTTCCATAATTGTGGGAAAAAGATATGTAATAAAAAACTCCCACAGCAGTGTCTGTAAGTACTCAGTAGTTCTCTAGTATCTTGAATAAAGTCTCGGTGCATCAGGGTCTAAATGAGATCAGCATAAAGTCCCATCCATAATCTGTAGGCATGTTTGTGTTCTCAGATCTTTGGTATTGGAGTAAATGTGTCCCCAAGTGCCGACGTTAGACCATAACGGTGATATCATCTCTGATGCCAAAATCCTCGTTTAGTATGGACTGGCAGAAGGCATAAAACAGCAAACCAAGGAGGGGAGAAAAAGAGAACAATAGGTGAACCATATATTAAAGCATGGGAAAACATTTAATTGCAAAATCAAAGAAACATTGCGAAGCCCAAATAATCATTCAGGACTTTATGCTGATCTCATTTAGACCCTGATGCACCGAGACTTTATTCAAGATACTAGAGAACTACTGAGTACTTACAGACACTGCTGTGGGAGTTTTTTAGTACATATCTTTTTCCCGCAATTATGGAACCATATTCTGAAATATTGAACATGGATCCTTATGTTCATCATGCTACCCTATTTATGATATTGCAACAAGGAACCATTAGTATGTTTAAATGAGACCTCACATCTGTTGTCCACAGCTTTTGATATAAGTTGTGCAGATGAGGTTTTTCCTTGGCTCCTGGAGTCACTGTCGGCAGCACCGCGGTTGCTATGACGATGGCACGCCTATACGATATTTACGCGCTAACGCCAGCAGCGCTACACAGCCTCTAAAGACATGCAGTGCAGATGAGGCTCCCCCTCAGCTCCTGGTGATTCTGCCGATGCCGCTATGGTTACCATAACCACGGCACGCTCCTTACCCGATGATGTCATCGCGTCATCCTACAACTCCCCTACGTGATGACATCCTCAGCGCGACTTGGCAATATCAGGCTAATCAGTAGGATAACACGATGGTTGAAGACTCCGTGACGTGATGACGTCAGTGATACAACATCACAGTGATTATCACACGTTACAGCTGATCTGTTCAAAGACTTTTGGCGCGAATTCTGCTCCCCTGCCTCCTCTGGCTCCCAACACCACTCCCAGAAGAAGACTGTTCAGTCGAAACGCATTGGAGTGGGAGTGTTCTGGAGGGGGACCCCTGACTTTTCCCCATTAGGGACACACCTGTCCACTGGCTTTACCTATCAGCTTTTGGTGATGTATCAATTCCACCTTATTCTATCATATGCTGTTTATGTTTCTGGACTTTTCTCACTGGCAATCATTTTTTGAATCTATTATAGCAACCACGAGATGAGGTTTATGTTATCCTCTCCATGATTTCTAGTACTTGGTTTCTGCAGCACTGAGGTACTGTGTGTTTTATGTGGTTGGCTGTGTCAAGTTGGCTGATACTATCAGCATCATTGCCTCTCATTCCATGCTTACAGCCTAATATGCCAGTATACCCGTACAACCACAGAGTTGTTTTTGTACTATATATTGTCCCCATGGTCATTAGAATCGTTTTTGTGGAGAACCCTCCCTTTTTAACATTTCCTCCCCTGTTTTTATCCATTATTAATAAAATCCATTACGTATACTCGTGTGCTTACTTTATATGGATGCTTTTTCTGTTGTACTATTAATACCATTATCCATTGAACAGCACTGTCTACTGACTATATATCATATATATATATATATGCAAGTAACCGTGCCAAGCGCCTCTCGCTCAGCGAGCTCAGCGCCAGCGGGGACTCCTTAGACTTACAGTAGGATCATATTGTAAAACAATTCCTACATTGGCATTTAACAAGTTGGTGGATGAGCTTCCTAAACAGTAATGGTTGATACATGGAAAAAGGGTATGTTGGTTAGATTACAGTTATGCTCCTGTGTAATATTGTGAAGCAGATTCCCACAGCTGGAGAATAATTCAGCTACAGTACATTCAAATAATTCCGCCTAAAACATTAAGCACAGGAGGAGGGCCTTAAAGAGTAGTTGAGATTTCTGAAGTTTTCCAGGCTCACTTTGTTAAAGTTCTCTTAGACTATTTCATTCAGAAGCCCCAAATATTAATGTGTAAAAAAAATTTCAGATGTAAAAATCTGTATATTTTAGTGGCAAAAAATACAGATTGTGCATTTTACCTGTTCTTACTACCTGTTTGCTTTCGTGTTCCAGTGAAAATACAATGCCATTTTGTAAAATGCATTTCTTTTGAATAATTAAGTCAATACATGTGTAATGTTTTTGGCCCTTTCTTAGCAACAATAAAGTATTATTTACAGGAGAGGGAGTGGCTCAGTGAGTAACGACACTCACTGGCCCTGAGAGAGCCAGGGGAGCCTGGTTCAATTCCCGGTGTCAGCTCCTTGTGACCTTTGGCAAGTCACTTTATCTCCCTGTGACTCAGGCACCAAAAACATAGATTGTAAGCTCCACGGTGCAGGGACCTGTGCCTGCAAAATGTCTCTATAATGTGCTGCGTACAACTAGCAGCGCAATACAAGAACATGCTATTATTTTTATGATTATTATTTAAATTACAAAGGCATACGTGTTTATGTAGAAGATAACATTATTTGTTCATTCTTTTGCAAGTAATGTTGTTTTCAAAGATTAAGATATTTTAAGATGGGACATTTGTTTTGCTGCTGTCATTCTATAAATATTCTGCTATTAAAAAGCTTCCCTTTTATAGTTTAAGAAAATATGTGTCTGAAGCAGCTTTGTTTCTGTGTGCATTTAAAAAGGTTAAGAGTGCAATGCAAGTTCCAATTAAAAGGAGCAGAGTTTTAAAGCAAAGGATAAGTTTACTGTAAAAAAGTAACAAAGCTACAGACTTATGATATAGACATTATCATATTTGCTATTATTTTATATACAGTAGTTGTAGTTATTATTAATTAGTGATACAAATTGCACTCCTCAACTCAATCGTGTAGTTGCCATAGCTATTTAAAACTTAAATAATACTTGCACTTGTAAAAAAAAAAAATGGGTTACAAAGTATCCATACGTTAAGTGACAAAGGCACTCCAATGCTGAATCCCTTCAATATTTTGATATATGCAATGAGCAAATGAACAGGATAGGACAAGGGGGTAGTAAAGTCCCCAGATGATCCCTGAAGTTTAAGATATGTGGTTTGAAAAAACCCTAGTCAAACCCTCATTGGGATGGTTCCTGGACTCACAATAAGTATTCTCAGAAAATAAAGAATACTCACAAATGCCCCTTTGTCCAATGTCCTGATAGGCGTGCATCCAAATGAAGAGGTCTGATCTTGAAGAACAAAGGGAAAAGACTAGCGCACAGCCAAGATGGGTCCCCAACAATTGTGTTAAAAAATCTTCTTTATTGATCCATCTTAAAAGTGGAGGTAAACATCCTCCACTTTTAAGATGGATCAATAAAGAAGATTTTTTTAACACAATTGTTGGGGACCCACTCTTAGCTGTGCGCTAGTCTTTTCCCTTTGTTCTTCAAGGATTACAAAGTATCCCTGCTAAGATGGAATATGGTCAAAAAGTAGGTGTACTGTTGCTGACTAACTGAAGATTGAGATATGTCGGATACAGCGTGCTTTATTAAAAATGATATGAACATAATAGCTGGGTGTTAACCATTATAAAAATTATCATGAATATGTTGTTATAATCCACATCCTAAAGGGTAGATGATGTAGCTCAACAGCAATAACACTGATTTTAATGCAGGTAAAGCCATTTTGAATCCCAGTGTCAACTCTTGTGATATTGGGCAAATAACTTCAGCATCCCTATGTCTCAGGCATTAAAATTAGATGATAAAATCTTAGGGTTTACTGTGCTGCAGATGTTTTTCTAAAACCATCTTTTTCTAATTCAATAAAGTATATAGCATTACCTGAAAAAAAAAGTGTTATCCACCGAAATGGAAATAATTTGTAATGTTCTCGCTTTTATTTCTATCTCTCCCTTTAAGAGAGGGTTTCAGGCATCACCTCCTTTAATTTTCCACCACTCATTTCTCTCACACTCTCATCTCAAGACCTGCACTCTATTGCCCTTCCAATTCTGGCATCTACTCTAGACTCTCTAGCATCTAACTAACATCTCTTCTCTATTCTTCCTCTGAAATGAAAAATCTTGTAAAATCCTGCAACGTAATCTTCTCCTCCTAACTATTAATTCTATTTGCTCGTCTCCAACCATTTCACCTCTATTGCTGTCTCTACTAAAAAACCGTTTCTCTCACTGCCCCTTGCCTCACTAAACACCAAATACCTTCTATTCCCACTGTCACATTGAAACGAGTGCTCACCACAAACAGGACAGGACCGCGAGACTGAGATAGGGATAGTGACCTACAACTGCATCCAGAGTTGAGGTCGTGTAGCCGGGTCAGGGTAGGAGAGGTCAGAATAGTCTTGATACTCGCCATCGTCTAGGATTGGAGAAGTCGGATGGTCGTTGTGCGTAGCCGGGGGTCCAGGAGTAGAGAAGGTGGGAGTCCAAATACAAGCTGAGGTCAGGGGTCAGAGAATGCAGTGGTCCAGGTACAAGCTGAGCTCAAAGGTAACAAAGAATCAAGGCAGAATACAAGAGCAACAGCAGGTCAGCAGGATGCTTGAGGCAAGCACTTGCAACATAAACACATTTTATGCTCAGACAATTTGCCTAAGGGCTGGCATAGCATATAAAGATAAGAGAGTCAATGGGAAGGCTGCAGGCAATGAGTCATCACAGGTAGACTGTGTACTGATAGGCAGGGTCAGAGTGTATCACAGCTGTGGAAGAATTAATGTTGTTAGCCCCTTTTAATGAGACATGGGTGTGTAGTGGAGACAGGAACGTCCACCGTTGCATCACGGGATGTGGCGTGGGGGTGGAGCTTAGGTCCGGTCTTGGCAGGAGTACTGGGGCTCCTGCGCGCATTGCACATGTGAGGGGCGTCACCCAATGCATCACGGGACGCATCACGGGGGCGGACCAGACATCCAATCCTTACAGTACCCCCCTTCAGTGGCGATTTCCGGGGGTCCCAGGGATGGTTTGGAGGGAAATCTTTGATGGAAGGCCCGAACGAGCCTAAGGGTGTGTAGTTGGTCCCTTGGAATCCAAGAACGTTCTTCAGGGACAAAGCCCCTCCAATGAACCAGGTATTGGAGCTTTCCTCTGTTAAACCTGGAGTCTACGACCATCTGGATTTCAAATTCCTGTTGTCCCTGAACCCGGAGGGGTTCAGGAGGAGACACCGAGGCAGGAGACTGAGGATCCTGTATGAAAGGTTTAAGTAATGAGGTGTGGAATACAGAAGGAATCCTCATAGATGCTGGCACCCGCAGCCGGTAGGCCACCGGATTACCTTCTTGATGACGGGAAATGGGCCAATAAACCTGGGTGCCAATTTTGCAGTGGGAACCTTCAATTGAATATTCTTCATGGACAGCCATACCTTTTGCCCTGGAATGCAAGTTGGTGCTTCACGGCGATGCTGGTCAGCCTGTTTCTTCTGCATAGAGACTGCCTTTCTGAGGTTCTCCTGAATCTTTTTCCATGACTCCTGAAGATACAGAATCTTATTATCCGCTGCTGGTACCACGGTGTGATGTGAGGGGGTTAACCAGGCTCAATAATAAAGGTTAAGCCCACATGGTTACCCCTGATCCATGTTTGGGGTCCTAGAGTGTCAGCTCTTGGACCCGGATTTCATATAGGTATTACTGTGTGTGTAAATTATGCGACAATAGAGATTTTTGGGGTTTATACCTTTTCCAGCGGTGCCAGCAAGCCGGAATTGCTAGGCTATGAGTTTCATGGTGGGGTTGACAGAGTCTTTACAGATTGTGGCTATGTAGCGGGGTTCATGAGTTACAGGATACCCCAAAGCGGTACACAGGAATCAGGTAAGATTCACGGATACATTGACGCACAATTATCCGGTCAAACTGTTATCCTAAAAACGTTTTTGCGACTCACCACTAGGATTCCTGCTGCAGCACAGTCCGGAAAGGTAAATGGGGCATAAGGGGTCAATGTATCCCTGCAACATACATGGGGTCGCTAGTATAAAGGTGGGATACCCGTTATATGCCCAGGTCACCCTGTATCCAGTATAGGGGTTCAGGGGATACTCCAGCTAAATTGCAAATCTGAGAAGTTTTGGTAAAATAACACGTCATATTTTTACAGAGTGTTAGGGATAAGGCTAGTGAGTATAAAATAAAGATTTTCATTCTATCCCTCACACCAGAACAGACTTAGTTATTTTAGCCAAGTGTAAAAGCATATTTTATTAAAGTGTACATTTAATAAAAGGTATAAATGTTTGATGTACTGTATATGAACTGTGTGATTTCCAAGTCCTGGGTTCCGAGAGACCAGATGGCCACCAGGCATGGTGCCACTGTGTCTACTCTGGTCCCGGACTTGAGTTACAGTCAAGTACCCCCAACTGATAGCACAAGGGGCTATCCGGCTACCATTTGCCCATCCCCAAACTTTGCGGAGCCTGGACAGCAGGAGGGCTCAATATACTAAGAGACAAAGGTGCCAGGTTGGTGCTTGCCCCTTAACAGAATGGAAATCGGTTCCCAGCCGGCTTCAGTATACCGGCAAATCGGTGATAGGCTGGCAGGGAAATTTCCACGCGCTGATTGGCTGTAGTGGTTTGTGAATGGGACTACAAAACCTATAAGAAACCTTGCAGCCAATCAGAACCTCAGATTCTAAGTGCCAAACCATCAGCGGCAAATTTCAAGATGCTCTGGGAGAAATAGACGCGAGCCGGCTTCAGAGATTTCAAGGCAAGAACTCCTGCTTTTCAAAGGCCAAGTTCTGAAAACAGAACGTGGCGGTCGCGGCTGGAACTGCATGCCGAATTGAGTTCCAGAACTTTTGTGAATGCCTCCCGGTCATTGGAAAGGACTCATACAGACTTCATTTTGTAGCCATTTGGACTAGGAAGGTTTAGTTTTATTGCATATTGTGATCCATTGTGTGTATGTCTTTTCCTGGACTAAATTACAATTTATTTTACCTCCTTGTTTTGCTCAATCATATGATCCCGGTATAAAAGGTGTTAATAAACCTGGTCTCCCGTAACACCTGGATCCAGGTCCCGTGGTAGGAAGTGCGGAGGGATGGAAGCCAAAATTGGAAAAGAATGAGAGAATTCGGCCCACGGCAAGAGTTCTACCCAGTTGTCCTGGGTATCAGAAATGAAGCAATGGATGAACTGTTCAGGTGATTGATTCGTCCGCTCAGTCTGACAATTAGACTGAGGGTGATAGCCGGAAAAGTGAAGAGAGATTCAGAGTTGTTTTTAAAAGGCCCGCCAAAATTTAGAGATAAATTGGGAGCCTCGATCTGACACAGTAACTTGGGGGAACCCATGAAGACTAAATATTTCCTTGATAAATATTTCAGATAGTTTGAGAGCATTGGGTCGGCCCTTGAGGGGAATTAAACTGGCTTGCTTGGAAAACCGGTCGACCACCACCAGAATGGTATTCCTTCCTTTGGATACAGGTAGTTCAATGATGAAATCCATGGAAAGATGAGACCATGGGCAGTCCGGAATAGGGAGAGGCTGCAGCAACCCTGATGGCCTGATATGGGGAGTCTTGTTTTGGGAACAAGTACAACAGGCAGTGACACATTCCTTAATGTCCTTACGCATCCCTGGCCACCAAAAGTAACATTCCAGAAGATCAAGAGTTCTCTTTGTACCTGGATGATCGGAGCTTTCAGATGAACGACCCCATTCCAGTACCTTTCAACGATAGGCTGGTGTGTTGAAGAGACATCCCTCTGGAACTTCGAGACCCTCTGGAATATCAGACTGACCTCTCACGATGTCCTCCATATAGTCAAATGTGTTAGCAGAGATGATGCATGATGGGGGAAGTATGGTCTCCTGTCGGTCCTCAGTCTTGTCTTCTACTTGAAATTTACAGCAGAGGTTGTTAGAACCTGGTAGATAGGAAATAATGAAATTGAAGCGAGAGAAGAAAAGGGACCATCGAGCTTGTCGCGACCCCAAGCGGTGAGCGCCTTCGATGTAGAGCAGATTATTATGATCTGTCAGAATAGTAACAACATTTTCAGTACCTTCGAGTAAGTGCCTCCATTCCTCCAAGGCCATTTTGATAGCCAACAGTTCATGATTGCCCACATCATAATTCTGTTCAGCAGGCGAGAATTTTTTTTTAAAAGAATGCACATGGTTGTAGTTTGGATTGAGGAGTCTTCCTTTGGGACAAGATTGCCCCGGCCCCAACATCTGAAGCGTCCACATGAATGGTAGTCCTGGATTGGGATGCATGAGCATGGTGGCTTATACAAAAGCGGTTTTTAGCTTCTTGAATGCTTGAAGGGCTGCAGGAGGCCAAAGCGCCGGGCCAGCTTTTTTCTGTGTCAACACCATAATGGGCGCTACTATGGATGAAAAGTTCTGTATGAACCTTCGGTAATAATTTGCGAAGCCTAAAAACTGTTGTATGGTCTTCAAGGTCATAGGATGAGACAAATCCAAAACTGCTTTCACTTTCGCTGGGCCCATGGCAAAGCCAGTATCGGAGATGATGGAGCCCAGAAATGACGTTGTAGTCTGATGGAAGTGACACTTCTCCAATTTCGTGAACAAGTGATTCTCCCGTAGTCGTTGGAGTACCTGTTTGACATGACCCGGATGTTCGCGTGCGGACTTGGAGAAGGTAAGAATATCATCTAGATAGACAATGACGTATTGGTCCAGGAGATCCCTGAAAACCTTGTTGACAAAGTCCTGGAGCATTACAAAGACCAAAAGGCATGGCTGTTTTCCACTCATCCCCCTGTCGGATTGTTACAATGCCTGGATACATTCAACCCCTATAAAGTGAAAGTTTCTCAGACCCCCTTGGCTACATTGAGTGAAATGTCTTGACACAGGTTAATTTAAATCATTGTTCTTGATTGATCGAACATGCTCCATGATGCGTTGCTATAGAGGTCTCGTTGTTCTCTCAACGTAACCCCTGTTACAACCACACCAGATGTAGTACACCACAAATTGCGTATTGCAGTTAATAAATGATTTGATTGTAAACATTTTTCCTGTTTTTTTCTCTTTTATCTTTTTAGTTGGGCATGCATATTTGCTAATTTTACAAGAACCGCACTTGTAAAAGCTTGTTGTTGACCTCATAGCTCCCATTATGGGAACCTCTGAGGAGAACAAACTAGACGACAAGCGTGATCCCAACGTATCAGCTTTTGTGAAGACAAGTTTGGGACCCTCTTTGACAATAGATTGTAAATCTGTGTCAAGACTTAATACATCCCAATGACGTTTAATTATTGACCTCATTTCCCTTGCTTGATTACCAGATTTAGTAATAAACAATGGTATTTTGGAATTATTAATACTGACATGTTTCTTAGATTTTCTTTTAGAACCACAATTCATAATTAATTCATCACGATCCATTACAAAAGCCTGTTCAAAGGCTTTGGAAATGACTGATTGTTGATAGCTTCTTTGCTCAAACCTATCGCTCCTCTCTTTAGAACGCAACCTAAACGTCTCTTCATCTGAGAAACTTTCACTTTATAGGGGTTGAATGTATCCAGGCGTCCATGAGAGGAGGAGACAGATTAAACCTTCTCAATCGTAAGGAGATGTCCTAGATATTTCTTTAGATACCCTTAGTCCTTCTGGAATGAATTTGGATTGGGAGCTTCAACATTTTTTGCATTAATTAAATGATAGGCATATTGGGTCATTATATCAGCCCATGTCCAAATTCAAATATATGATATTTCTATTCCATTTTCCCTCCTCCATTCTATCCTATCCCAACTACACCCCCGCTCCCCCCTCCTCTCCCCCTCCCCTACCCTTTACCCCCCTCCCCTTTCCTTCTTAATGGGTCAAGTTGTCATTCAACTAAATTGTTATGTTATTGGTAGTTTGCATCTCCTTTCAAGGAATGGGGTATGTTCTTTATGAGAACTAGGACATGATTTTTATGTGGACCCTCTCCATGCATAGAATCAGGATATATTAATATCAGAAATTTATATTGACAAATAAACTAGGAATATACATTAATTCAAATTCAAACATATTTCATAGTAATATTTATAAAATAAATATAGACCATATTATCCTGCCATAATTCTGTTTTGGGTTTTCTATAGTATCTATTTTCACCTTTAAAATTAATTTAGTTGTTAAGAACTATTCAATATCAAATGAATAATTGGAGAATGTTCTTTAATGTATAGATGTGTCCATATTTATTTTTGATTTGTATTAACATCCGTGTTGTATTTGTCTAATGTAAACACCCGACCTTACACCTGCTGTACAAACCAAAGTTTCTGAATGTCTCTCTGCTATATCATCCTGGATGGCCCTCTGCCGCCTTAAACTCAACATGGCTAAAACAGAGCTCCTCATACTTCCTCCCAAACCTGGCCCTACTACCTCCTTCCACATTACTGTTGGAACTATGATCATTCACCCAGTAGCCCAAGCACGCTGCCTAGGGGTCACACTCGACTCCTCTCTCACATTAGCCCCTCAAATTCAAAACATTTGTAAAACCTGTCGCTTTTTCCTCCGCAATATAACAAAGATACGCCCTTTCCTCTGTTGCTCGACTGCTAAAACTCTGACTCAGGCCCTCATTCTCTCCCGTCTTGATTACTGTAACCTCCTGCTGTCCGGCCTTCCTGCCTCTCACCTGTCTCCCCTACAATCTATATCCTAAATGCTGCTGCCAGAATCCCTCTACTCTTTCCTAATCTGTCTCACATCTCCCCTCATGAAATCCCTCTCCTGCTTCCGATCAAATCCCACATCTCACACTCCATTCTTCTCCTCACTTTTAAAGCTTTACACTCTTCTGCTCCCCTCCTCTACATCTCAGCCCTAATTTCTCGTTTGCACCATCCCGACTCTTGCGTTCTGCTCAAGGATGTCTTCTTTTCTACCCCCTTGTATCTAATGCCCTCTCCCACCTTAAACCTTTTTCACTGACTGCCCCACACCTCTGGAATGCCCTTCTCCTCAGTATCCGACTAGCACCCTCTCTATATCCACCTTTAAGACCCACCTTAAGACACACTTTGCTTAAAGAAGCATATGATAGCACTGTGGATATTCTGAACACATGATACATAAAGCTTGGACCCCTGCAGACGCACTTACCAGAACTCCCTCCTACTGTCTCTGTACGTTCTCCTCCTACCTATCATTAGACTGTAAGCTCCTCGGGGCAGGGATCCTCTTCCTTAATGTTGCTTTTATGTCTAAAGCACTTATTCCCATGACTGTTATTATATATTATCTGTTATTATTTGATTACCACATGTATTACTACTGTGAAGCGCTATGTACATTAATGCGCTATATAAATAAAGAAATACAATACAATACGGAAGTCAGAGGGGGGGGACAAGAGCAAGGGGAAGGCTGAAATGGAGAGGAGTTATAATTTCTGTTTGTATGATAATTTACAGTACTTTTACTTTAAATTACGCACTCGACACACACACACACCAATCAGTGCCACCAACAGAATCATGGCCCAGGACAATGAAGGATCAGGGCCCCTCTCCCCCCCCCCCCCCCCCCATGGGTACGAGCTTCGCTCCCTCATACGCCAATCTCTTTATGGATGGTTGGAGTCGTTCCACGTTTTTGGAGACATGAACATTTATAGGGAGCACATTTTATTTTATCGACGGTTTATTGACGATTTGTTATTCATTTGGGAGGGTGATGTTCCTACACTATTATCTTTTATTAATACACTTAATGTTAATGATTAAACCAGGCATGTCCAAACTCGCGGCCCGCGGGCCGCATGCGGCCCACACAGAGTATCTGTTGCGGCCCACCCATGTGTCCCGGTTACGGCGGCGGTGAGGAGGATGCGGCAGCTGGTAGTATTGTCTGTGTGAGTGAATGCTGCCAGGTGATTGGATGAAGGGCCGCATGGGTTTGAAAAAGAGGCGGGACTTAGAATCCGGCCGGGATGCAGGGGATTGGTCGCGGCAGGTCAGAGGAAGCCAGGGGCGGGGCTTCCGCTTTGTGCAGAGCACACAGTGAGTGTGTCTCTGCCTTCCCGCTCCTCTGCGGGGGGGGAGTGTGTGTATGTGGGGGGGGAGTGTGTGTATGTGGGGGGGAGTGTGTGTATGTGGGGGGGGGGAGTGTGTGTATGTGGGGGGGGTGTGTGGTGTGTGTATGTGGGGGTGAGTGTGTGTGTATGTGGGGGGGGGTGGGTGTGTGTCTGTTGGGGGGGGGGGTGTGTGTCTGTGGGGGGGGTGTGTGTGTTGGGGGGGGGTGTGTTCTTATGGGGGGGGCGTGTGTGTCTGTGGCGGGGGGCGCTGTGTTGTCCTCCTGCGGGGGGCGTGATGTGTCTGCTGGGCGTGGGGGGTGGTTGTCTGTTGGGGGTGGGGGGGAGGTTGTCTGGGGGTGTGTGGGGGGTGGGGGGGTGTGTGTATGTGGGGGGTGGGCAGTGGGGGGGTGTGTGTATGTGGGGGGTGGGGGAGTGTGGTATTGGGGGGGGAGTGTCTCTCCCCCCCCTCTCTCTCTCCCCCCTCTTCCTCCCCCACCCTCCGCCTTAAACTCAACATGGCTAAAACAGAGCTCCTCATACTTCCTCCCAAACCTGGCCCTACTACCTCCTTCCACATTACTGTTGGAACTATGATCATTCACCCAGTAGCCCAAGCACGCTGCCTAGGGGTCACACTCGACTCCTCTCTCACATTTGCCCCTCACATTTAAAACATTTCTAAAACCTGTCGCTTTTTCCTCCGCAATATAACAAAGATACGCCCTTTCCTCTGTTGCTCGACTGCTAAAACTCTGACTCAGGCCCTCATTCTCTCCCGTCTTGATTACTGTAACCTCCTGCTGTCCGGCCTTCCTGCCTCTCACCTGTCTCCCCTACAATCTATCCTTAACGCTGCTGCCAGAATCACTCTACTCTTTCCTAGATCTGTCTCAGCATCTCCCCTCATGAAATCCCTCTCCTGGCTTCCGATCAAATCCCACATCTCACACTCCATTCTTCTCCTCACTTTTAAAGCTTTACACTCTTCTGCCCCTCCTTACATCTCAGCCCTAATTTCTCGTTATGCACCATCCCGACTCTTGCGTTCTGCTCAAGGATGTCTTCTTTCTACCCCCTTTGTATCTAATGCCCTCTCCCACCTTAAACCTTTTTCACTGACTGCCCCACACCTCTGGAATGCCCTTCTCCTCAGTATCCGACTAGCACCCTCTCTATCCACCTTTAAGACCCACCTTAAGACACACTTTGCTTAAAGAAGCATATGAATAGCACTGTGGATATTCTGAACACATGATACATAAAGCTTGGACCCCTGCAGACGCACTTACCAGAACTCCCTCCTACTGTCTCTGTACGTTCTCCCTACCTATCAATTAGACTGTAAGCTCCTCGGGGCAGGGACTCCTCTTCCTTAATGTTGCTTTTATGTCTAAAGCACTTATTCCCATGATCTGTTATTTATATTATCTGTTATTTATTTGATTACCACATGTATTACTACTGTGAAGCGCTATGTACATTAATGGCGCTATATAAATAAAGAAATACAATACAATACGGAAGTCAGAGGGGCGGGGACAAGAGCAAGGGGGAAGGCTGAAATGGAGAGGAGTTATAATTTCTGTTTGTATGATGAATTTACAGTACTTTTACTTTAAATTACGCACTCGACACACACACACACAATCAGGGCCACCAACAGAAATCATGGGGCCCAGGACAAATGAAAGGATCAGGGCCCCTCTCCCCCCCCCCCCCATGGGTACGAGCTTCGCTCCCTCATACGCCAATCTCTTTATGGGATGGTTGGAGTCGTTCCACGTGTTTGGAGACATGAACATTTATAGGGAGCACATTTTATTTTATCGACGGTTTATTGACGATTTGTTATTCATTTGGGAGGGTGATGTTCCTACACTATTATCTTTTATTAATACACTTAATGTTAATGATTTAAACCAGGCATGTCAAACTCGCGGCCCGCGGGCCGCATGCGGCCCACACAGAGTATCTGTGCGGCCCACCCAGTGTGTCCCGGTTACGGCGGCGGTGAGGAGGATGCGGCAGCTGGTAAGTATTGTCTGTGTGAGTGAATGCTGCCAGGTGATTGGATGAAGGGCCGCATGGGTTTGAAAGAAGGAGGCGGGACTTAGAATGCCGGCCGGGATGCAGGGGATTGGTCGCAGGCAGGTCAGAGGAAGCCAGGGGCGGGGCTTCCGCTTTGTGCAGAGCACACAGTGAGTGTGTCTCTGCCTTCCCGCTCCTCTGCGGGGGGGGGGGGGGG
>WSYH01003739.1:0-62524 GCA_036426205.1 Ascaphus truei
ATGCTAATTAGAAATCAGGTATGTAAGACTGATTTCCTGTTTGCTCTGGTCTCTTCTCCAGAGCCTGGAAGGCTGCTGAACACAGTGGGGAGAGGCCCCTTCCCCACACAGGTTCAATTGTTCTATTCATTTGGCTAACTCTGCAAAAGTACCTTGTTTTGTTGTTGGAAAGTGGAAAAGCCACTTCCACCCTGAGTTAGGGAAATCTAAGTTAAGTTATCGCTCAGGTGAGCAGCTTTTGTTTTGATGTGTTTTGTTGTATGCACTGTGGCAGTCTCAGTGCCTGGGACTGAATAAACCAGGCACAGCCTGTTTAAAGGAACAGTACGTGACGCCTCCTCATTTAACCTACCCCAAAAGACCGTGTTCTAACCGTCCCGGACAAGCAGCAGAGCCCCGGAGTAAGCTGTTTGTCACATATGGTGGAGAATGCGGGCAGAACACTAAAAGGTCTGAGGGTTAAAGAACTTTAAAGAAAAAAAAAAAAAAGTTTTTTTTCTCTCTCTCCAAACAAGATGGAAGACGTGGTGAGTGCGCTGGTACGCAATGTCGCTGTCCAGAAAGACGCGAATGAAGCCCAGCAACAGGCGAGTGAAACCCAGCGACAGCTGTTAATAGCCCAGCAAGAGACTAATGCAAACCAGCAAGAGACAAACCGCTTGCTGAGAGAGGAGCAACAGCGGTTCGCTCAGGGCTTACAGCAGGAACTCGAGATCCTGAGGGGGACTATCAGTAACCTTCCACTGGCAGTGGCAGCCCCAGTTCCGAAAATGACCAGGGCAAGCCACTACCTTCAGAAGATGGGACCCTCGGATGATGTGGAAGCCTATCTTCTCACGTTTGAACGCACGGCACAGAGAGAGGGATGGCCAGAAGCTGAGTGGGCTGGTCTAATCGCACCCTTCCTAAGCGGCGAACCCCAGAAGGCTTACTTTGATCTAGAGCCAGCCGAAGCTAACGTCTATGCAAAATTGAAGTTCGAGATCCTCGCCCGCCTCGGCGTAACCACGGCTGTTCGCGCCCAAAGGTTTCACGCATGGTCCTTCACGATGGATAAAGCCACCCGAAGCCAGATGTATGACCTCATCCACCTCGCCCGGAAGTGGCTACAACCCGAGATCAACTCAGCAAGCCACATCGTGGAACGGTTGGTCATGGACCAGTTCTTGAGGAAACTTCCCTCTGCCTTACGCCATTGGGTCAGTCGGAGTGACCCCCACAATGCGGATGAGCTTGTGGCCCTCGTAGAAAGGTACAATGCAGCAGGAGAGCACCCGCAACCCCCAGTCGTGGAGCAACCCCACTACCCGAGGTTCCAGGACTCTTCCAGAGACAGTAAAAGGGTACCGGGGTTAAGGGGAGCTGAAGAGCGGCGACCACCTTCACGCAGCACCAGCAACAGTGGTTCGCACACTAAGGGCAATAGCCAACATGGGGAGCCGGGAAAAGGCTCTAAGTGGGACACAGACTATGTACCTAAATGTGTAAATTGTCATGAGAGGGGCCACACAGCAAAAATCTGCCCACTAAATGATGAGCCCATGCAATGCAACAGCGTGGAACCTTATTCGCTGTTGTCCCAATGTATGCGCCCTAGCCCAGAGGACCCCTTGAATAACCATCTGTGGGCATTTGTAAAGGTTAATGGTAGGAGGGTTCGGGCACTTCTGGACTCTGGGAGCATGGTCACACTAGTGTCCGAATACCTCTTGCCCATTAAGAAGAAACAGGGAAACAGTTCACAAAGAATGGCAATTTGTTGTATACATGGGGATAATCATGAATATTCCACTGTTGATGTTTTTTTTGAAACAGAGTTTGGTTCTTTAGATTTCAAGGTGGGTATTGTACCCAAACTGGCACATGATGTGTTAATAGGGACCGACTTTCCCCATTTTCTAAAAATGTGGTCCCCCGCTCAGAATAGCGCCCAGAGGTCAATAGCGGACCATAATGAAGTATTAGAAGAAACAAATCCTTTCCCTTTTTCAGAAATGGAGGTTGACGAGGGCCCAAATAAGAAGGGGGAAAAGGAGGAGTGCTGTAAAATTCCCTTCCCCATCACTACTTTGGTAGGGAATACCCCAAATCAGGATGTTGATCAGACACTTACCACCCCAGAACCGGATAAGACCCTCGCTGACCTAGAGGTCAGTCCTGGGAGTTTTAAGAAGGCCCAGTGGGAGGACCCCACATTAGAGGTAGCAAGGGGAAATATACGGGACCTGAATAGTACTCTTGGCCAACCAGATAGGTCGCTTGCTTACCCCTACTTCGAGGTAGAGAACGACCTAGTATATCGGGTTGATAAAAGAAAATCAGTTACAACTAAACAATTGTTGGTACCACGGACATTCCGTAATGTAGTGTTACACCTCGCACATAGTCATCCATTGGGGGGACACCTAGGGGTGGAAAAGACAAAAGAAAAGGTTCTCCGAAGCTTCTATTGGCCTGGGGTTCTGGCAGAAATTACGAATTATTGTTCCTCATGCCCAGCATGTCAGATCACCGCCCCGTTCAAGGCGTACCGCAGCCCATTGGTACCCCTTCCCATAATAGAGGTACCATTTGACCGGATTGCTATGGATCTAGTAGGACCCCTAATAAAGTCTGCTAGGGGACATCAGCATATATTGGTAATATTAGATTATGCCACCCGATATCCGGAGGCAGTTCCCCTACGTAGCACCTCTGCCAAAAACATAGCAAAAGAGTTAGTAGTTCTGTTTTCCCGGGTTGGAATTCCTAAAGAGATTCTATCTGACCAGGGAACACCGTTTATGTCCCAAGTAACAAAAGAGTTATGTAAACTCCTAAAAATCAAGCATCTCAGAACCTCAGTCTATCATCCACAAACAGATGGTTTAGTGGAAAGGTTCAATAAAACCTTAAAGAGCATGTTACGGCGGGCGGTCGATAAAGATGGGAAAAACTGGGATTGTTTGTTACCGTACCTGTTATTTGCCATTAGGGAAGTTCCCCAATCATCCACAGGCTTCTCCCCGTTTGAACTATTGTATGGCCGACACCCAAGGGGCTTACTGGATATAGCCAAAGAGACTTGGGAACACGAGGTTACCCCTTACAGAAGTGTAATAGAGCATGTTGCCCAGATGCAGGACCGCATTGCTGCAGTCCTACCCATAGTGAGGGAACACATGGAGAAAGCTCAAGAAGCACAGAGGAATACGTATAATAAGGGTGCTAGGGTCAGAATTTTTTTTCCAGGTGATAGGGTACTAGTTCTGGTTCCCACCGTGGAAAGTAAATTCCTTGCTAAATGGCATGGGCCATATGAGGTCTTGGAAAGAGTGGGAGAAGTAAATTATAAGGTAAGACAGCCAGGTAGGAGGAAACCTGAGCAAATTTACCATATAAACCTACTCAAGCCCTGGAAAGATAGAGAAGTCTTGTCAACCCTAGTAACCCCAGGTCCGTCAGAGAGTCAAGAAACTGACCCAGAGGTTAGCATAGCTGAAACCCTGTCCGTTCATCAGAAACAAGAGGTTCAGAATTTAGTGAGCAGAAACAAAGAAATCTTCTCTACACAGCCAGGTAGAACTAGCGTAATTGAACATGACCTAGTCTCTGAACCGGGGGTCCGAGTTAACCTTAAACCGTACCGAATCCCAGAGGCCAAAAGAGAGGCTATAAGTTTAGAGGTTAAAAAAATGCTAAAACTAGGCGTAATTGAGGAATCCCAAAGTGGGTGGAACAGCCCTATAGTCTTAGTCCCAAAGCCAGATGGTACAACAAGGTTTTGTAATGACTACCGGAAACTAAACGCGGTGTCAAAATTTGATACTTACCCTATGCCCAGGGTAGATGAACTTGTAGAGAGACTGGGCAAAGCCCTATATCTCACAACCCTAGACCTAACAAAAGGGTACTGGCAGGTTCCCCTCACAGAAAGGGCAAAAGAAAAGACAGCCTTCTCAACCCCAGACGGCCTCTTTCAGTATAGGGTGCTGCCTTTTGGCTTACATGGAGCTCCCGCCACATTCCAAAGAATGATGGATAAAATTTTAAAACCACATGCTCGGTATGCTGCTGCCTACCTGGATGATGTGGTAATCCATAGTGAAGATTGGCAATCCCACCTTCCAAAGGTCCAAGCTGTGCTCGACGCAGTTCGGTCTGCTGGACTAACTGCTAACCCCGCTAAATGCACCATTGGTCTGGAGGAGGCCAAGTATCTGGGGCATTCTATTGGCAGAGGTTTACTCAAACCCCAAACACTAAAAGTGGAGGCGATACAAGGTTGGCCAAGGCCAGTTACAAAAAAACAAGTAAGGACCTTTTTGGGGTTAATTGGGTACTATAGAAGGTTTATTCCCAATTTTGCGACTAAGGCAACCCCACTAACCGACCTCACAAAAGCAAGAGGACCACTTATGGTAAAGTGGTCCCCCGAAACCGAACAGGCCTTTAGAAGCCTGAAAGAAGCTCTCTGTGCCCAACCAGTGTTGGTCACACCTGACTTCTCCAAAGAGTTCGTAGTCCAAACCGACGCATCTGAGGTAGGGCTGGGGGCGGTACTCTCCCAGGAGTCTCAAGGTGAGGAACACCCCATCCTTTATTTAAGTAGGAAACTAAATCCCCAGGAGAAAAATTACTCCATAGTAGAGAAAGAGTGTCTCGCAATAAAGTGGGCTGTAGAGACGCTCAAATACTACCTGTTGGGGAGAAAATTCCGGTTGGTCACAGATCATGCACCCCTTACCTGGATGTGTCAAAACAGGGAAAAGAATGCTAGAGTGACCAGGTGGTTCCTAAGCCTACAACCCTTTAAATTTTCTGTGGAACACAGGTCAGGGCACAAACATGGCAATGCTGACGGGTTGTCAAGGATGCACTCCCTAATATCCATGGTCGCTCATCCCTCAGGGTCTGAGCTGGGGGGGAGGATATGTGACAGAAACCAGGGGATGGTAATAAATTCCATATATAGGGCTCCCAGGATACTGAACAGTTTCTATCCTGTCTGGCCTGGGAGTGCAGCCTTATAATACATGCACTCCATCCCACAGTTTTGGGCAAGCGCTGGAACTGAGGGATTTCTGTCACCTGTCATGCTAATTAGAAATCAGGTATGTAAGACTGATTTCCTGTTTGCTCTGGTCTCTTCTCCAGAGCCTGGAAGGCTGCTGAACACAGTGGGGAGAGGCCCCTTCCCCACACAGGTTCAATTGTTCTATTCATTTGGCTAACTCTGCAAAAGTACCTTGTTTTGTTGTTGGAAAGTGGAAAAGCCACTTCCACCCTGAGTTAGGGAAATCTAAGTTAAGTTATCGCTCAGGTGAGCAGTTTTGTTTTGATCTGTGTTTTGTTGTATGCACTGTGGCAGTCTCAGTGCCTGGGACTGAATAAACCAGGCACAGCCTGTTTAAAGGAACAGTACGTGACGCCTCCTCATTTAACCTACCCCAAAAGACCGTGTTCTAACCGTCCCGGACAAGCAGCAGAGCCCCGGAGTAAGCTGTTTGTCACAATATATATATAACAGACACATAGGTGAATACCGCATCAACTACCAACAAATAAATGCAATGTCTAAGCCTATCTTTAACAGAAAAATAACTGAAAAGAAATAACAGAAAAATTAACTGCTAGGCGGTGCTAGAGGAATAAGATAAATATAAAAACACAGAAAAAGAAACCTCTAAAGAGCACTCAGGCAAATTATGCAAAATAATAATAGTAATTTATTAAATCAAAATATAATGAAAAACAAAAATAACACACAGCTGACTAAAACCCTGACTGACTAAGGCAAAATAAATAGAAATAGGACAACCCAAAGAAGAACTAAACTACCATAAAAAAACAAACCATAATATGATCAGTACCTCAAATGATGTGACCACCATGGGGAGAAAGTATCCATAGGGATCTATGACCGGCCAGTCGTATTAAATAGATACTGAGCAAAGGATAAAAAAAAATTGGAAAAAACAAATGATAAACCTTTAAAGAAAATAAACAAACGAAATATGGTAAAAAATAACAGGCATGTTGTACCAGTATACAGGGCACTATATAGAGAAGACCTAAAACATTAAGCAATACATATACAGTAGTACATGCAAGGTATTATATAGTAGGTACTTCAGTGACCCCAAACACAGATGTCAGAAAAAAACATATTAAGGAGAGAGACCCGGAAATTGAGAGCAGTAAAATCACTGCAAATAGATATTAATATGGGATATTACTCAGCTCCTGTTAGATGGTAGTGACACAAAAGTCTCAGGTAGACATAACCATGATCAGGAAGTTGCATCCAAGGGTATACTCAAAAGGTAAATAGTCCAAATAGAGTGCCAGCAGTCAGGGCCAGCAGCATAAAAGTCCTACCAACGCGTTTTGCCCGCTAAGGCTTCTTCTAGGGTGGTACTGGGGCCATGGAACAAGTCCGGTTAAATAGGGCACTGATTAATGACGTGTTTCGCACCAAAATCGGTCCACATTTGTGCATATTAGGAGTGTATTAATTGCCACATCTGCGTGTTGTATACATTATGCTTGGTTCCGGATAGATGGCGCTGTAGCCTTTTCAATGCTCCTTGCCATAACGAAAGATAATCTCCAGAGTGATGACAACATAATGACATCATATTGCCGCGATAGCGGGTGTCCAATTCCCGCGCATGCGCTTCACAGGCCACAGATCATACAGCCGGATCTCAATGACACAGCCGTATATACACTGCAGCCGTCCAGAAAATGGCTCCACAATCGCGCAATGGCTGGAGTCCAAATTCCGCACATGCGCAGAGATTATTTTACTTCAGATAGCCAAATAATAGTAAGCCAGCTTTATGAGCGTTGAATCAATCACGAAAGGACTCCGCATCTGAGTAAATTCATCCACACATTAAAGTTGTTAATGGTCCCGATCATGACAGGCTGCCAGAACTAATTTTGACAAATACAGCAGCAAACATAAGATGTAATTTGTAAGGACCATTAAAATATTAAAGATCCATTATAACAATTACAGCAACATAGCACACTTGATGATGTCAGCCTTGATCCATATAGAAGATAGAACATAAGCTTCATAGGTAATGTGTCTCCACTGAAGGGAGAACCTCAGAATACATTGGATATTAGTAACAATCTAAATATTGGAAAGAAAGAAAAAGTTAATGTACCTGAATAAAAACCACATTATTCTCTATATAAAGAATATTAAAAAGGGGAGAAAAAGAAAAAAAATTAATTAACTGAAATCTGAACAATACTGATAAAATAAATGGAGAAAAAGGGAAGGGTTACTGTAAACAACTGTTAATAAATAAATCATAAAAAACAGTTACAAACCTAAACCCCCACCATTTAATCCCCCTAAAATATAACCAAAGATCAGATACACAGAGTAGGAGGAGGAGACCAAAATTGAGGAAAGCAGACGACAACCAACATTACAAAAACATTGCAAATCCTAAATAGTCATTTAAACCATTAGGTAGCATAGAGCCCAAAGTGACAATCCACCAGCATTCTCACTACAGGAGAGCTCTTTCAATATCTCCCCCACATATCCCCAAGGACACACGTTCTATTGCAAATGCAGAGAGTAATGAATTGTCAGCCTTGTGCTCAATTAAGAAATGTTTTGCTACTATTGTAATCTTCTTAGAAGATTCTAAATCCCTATATGCTGATTTAATATTCCGACTGTGTTCTAATATTCTCAGACGTACCTCTCATGTTGTCATCCCCACATATATTTTATTACAGGGGCATACAAGGCAATAAATTACCCCCTTAGAGCGACAGTTCAAAAATTGCTTAATCTTGAACTCTTGCTGTCCCTTGTTATCTGAAAAAGTAGAGGTTTGATTCACAAGTTTACAGGCAGAACAACCACTACATTTAAAAAATCCTTTCTTTTCAAATGTTGACAAGAAGGTGGGATTGGTATGGGCAATGTAGTGGCTGTGAACCAATTTGTCTCTAAGATTTGGAGACCTTCTGCTTGATAACTCTACTTTTGGTCCAAGACTAGTTTTGAGGTCGGGGTCCATCATAAGAATCGGCCAATGCTGTTGTAAAATATTTCGCAGCTGATTCCATTGCTGGTTATATGTACCAATAAACCTTATTTTTTTAGCATTTGTTTCTTTGGTCTTGGGTTTCAATAAAGAGGCCCTGGTCATATTTTTGCTGCGTTCATAGCCTTGTTTAATGATTGACTGACTATACCCTCTAGTTTTAAACCTATGTTTCATTTCTGTTGCTCTAGCTTCATAAGTAGTAGGATTCGAACAGTAACGTTTGAGGCGAATAAATTCGCCAATCGGTACTCCCGAGATTTGATGTTGTGGATGGGAGCTACTAGCATGTAGGATTGCATTAGTTGCAGTCTCCTTCCTAAAAATGTCAGTGCTCAGGTGTCCCTGAACGTCAATCGAAATACACAGATCCAGAAAATCAATTGAACTAGAACTGTGTCTAGAGGTTAACCTGATATTCAGGCCGTTGTGGTTGAGCACATCGACAAACAATCCAAAATCCTCCGCACTGCCCTGCCAGAGGATTAGGATGTCATCGATGTACCTCAACCACAACAGAACCTGATCCGTCATTGCACTGTTGGCCTCAGTAAAAACCACCTCCCGCTCCCACCAACCTAAAAAAAGGTTGGCGTATGAGGGGGCACATGCTGCCCCCATAGCGGTTCCCCTAAGTTGAAGATAAAATTTATTCTTAAACAGGAAATAATTGTGTGTAAGAATAAAGGACATCAACTCCATCAACAAATCCACTAAGGGGCGTGATAAGTTTTTCATAGATAGGAACATGTGTGATGCCCTAAGACCGTCCTGATGATGAATAGAGATATAGAGTGCTTCTACATCGCATGTGGCTAGAATTACATTGCTATCAACTGTGATTTCATTCAGTCTCGCTAAAGCGTCCATTGTGTCACGAAGAAAGGTGGGTAAGGTCTCAACTATGGGATATAAAAAAGCATCAACAAACCGGCAGATCGGTTCACTCAAACCCCCTATCCCAGCCACAATTGGCCTGCCGGGAGGATTAAGGGGGTTTTTGTGTACCTTTGGTAAAATATAGAACGTGGGTACAATCGGATATTTAGATGTTAGACCCTTACTAATTTTAGATGTTATTGTGCCCTGTGAACACGCGTTCTCCAGGATACAATCCAATTCCAGCTTGAACTTGGCTGTTGGATCTAAGCCAAGTTCAGAATAACACTTAGTATCTCTCAACTGTCTAAATACTTCTTTCTCGTATTGTATTTTGGGCCAAATCACCACATTCCCACCTTTATCTGCCGGTTTGATTTCCACTGTAGATATTTTACTTAAGTCGGTAATAGCCCTCCATTGCGAATCAGACAGATTGTTAAAACCCGTCTGCTTCGGCAGTTTGAGTATGTCCTCAGTTACTAAATTCGCAAAGATTTTAATAGACGAATTAGTTTGTATTGGAGGACAGAATGTTGATTTAGGTTTAAAATTTGATACCAGACTTATATATACTGTAAGGGTTCCAGTCCAGGCTTTGGCTGTAACCTGCCCTTATCTGGCTGCTGTGGACATATTGGTTGCTGGCAAGCCTCCCCCTGAACTTTGTTTTTGGCTGCGCCTGTTCAAGAGCTCAAATAGCAGCCAGTGACTTACAGCCCCTGCCTGAGCATTGTATATGTTTCCCTGTGTTCCTCGCCACATTGCGTTCTAGTTGCTGAGCCTTCCTTGTTCGTGAGCCTTCCCTGTTGCTGTGGTAGCCTGTTCCAGAGGCTAGCCTATCCCTGTGGCTTCCCTGTTCCAGAGGCTAGCCTGTTCATTTAAAATCCCTGTTGCTGACCCTGACCTCGCTGCCTTCTGCCTGCCCCGACCTTTTGCCTATCAACTGGATTCTGCACCACTGCCGCCTGCACTGACCCTTTCCCTGCTTACCGACTATGGATACTCTAACAGGACTCTAGCTGGTTAATTGGCATCCCTACCTCAGCCCTGCAGGTCTGCTTCCTGATCGGAGACGAGCACCGTCCCATATACACATATACACACACACACACATATAATAATGGGAAGATTTCTTATTTAAAACGTAATTTATTCATGAACATTGCTAAGACCAAAGTGCCGGCACAGTATATCAGTAGTTTCCTACCTGAGGCCCCTGGATCTCTGGGGTTTGCAGTGAAGTTACCAGGGGTACTTTTTAGTTTATTTTATTAAACAATAAAAAAAATGAAATATTCTATCATCTAAGCATTTCTAGATTATCCTTGGTTTCTGTTTACTTTCATTTTATATTTATTTGTTTTTGAATTTTGAATGAAAAATCATAGGCACATTGTAATACACCAAAGAAAGTACTCAGTTTAAGTTAGCACTCAAGTATCAGTAATGATGAATGTCAATATAAAAATAATCTTTATTAGAATACTTATGATTAAAATAAATGGTGCAATGAAATGAGTAAAAAGGGAGCAAAAAATAAGGGTTAATTTCCTATTGGAGCTTGGTACTGTGGTTTGAATAGTAATGTTACAGTCCCCTAAATAGTTCTCCTAAGGTATAGTTTGTGTTTTATATCATTGAAATCATAGTGTTCAACCCTTGTGATATACTGAAATGCTCTCTGAGTGGCAATCTAAGACTATACTAATGATAGTAGATTGCTACTTCTAATTAGACCCCTAATATCGGTCTCATGATGTGGCAGCATCAGATGACTATAAGTCCTGAGTGATGAGGGCTACAGTCTCCATTTTGGATACTAATAATACTACCCCCTGGCCACGGGAAAGAGTATATATAGTGTAGTAGCTCTAACTGATTTTGCGCAGTGAAATTCAGCAGCAGTTGAGCTGCCGAGCTGCAATAGTAAGCTGTGTTGCAGGGGGAAGCGAGAAACAAGCACCTGTTGACTGTAAGCTGCTAAGCAGATATCGTAGCTCTGCCTGCAGCTGGGAACAGATTCAGCCACAGCTAGACTGCTGGTTGTCCCGGCGTGTGGCTGCGATCAGTGTCTGCAAGCATATGCTCCACCGAGCAATTTAGTCTGCGCCCTGCCTCCCCACGCTCTGTGCTAATCACTGAGTCTCTCACCTCCTGAGTATCAGCTGAGAGACTCTGTATAGCCGGGCTATGCAGAGAGGTGAGTCCTGCGTCTGTGCTAATAGCCCCCTGGGTTAAATGTCAGATGTTCTTGCTGTTAGATAATATTGATATCGTTCAGAACCATTCACCTCATAAATCGTAGCCTTAAAGTTAAGTAATAAAACAGCTTGCTAAATGCATGTAGAGTCTAATACTGCCACATATGTAAATAAAATTGCCTCTGTCGACGATCGTTTTGCTTGTCTTACCTGCCTGTGAGTCTTGACAAAGCTTAACAAGCGAAACGATCGTCGACAGAGGCAATTTTATTTACATATGTGGAGGTATCAGACTCTACATGTATTTAGCAAGCTGTGTTTTATTACTTAACTTTAAGGCTGAGATTTATGAGGTGAATGGTTCTGAACGCTATCAATATTATCTTACAGCAAGAACATCTGACATTTAACCCAGGGGGCTATTAGCACAGACGCAGGACTCACCTTTCCGCATTGCCTGGCTATACAGAGTCTCTCAGCTGATACTCAGGAGGTGAGAGACTCAGTGATTAGCACAGAGCATGGAGAGGCAGGGCGCAGGCTTCATTGCTCTGTGGAGCATATGCTTGCGGACATTGATCGCAGCCACACGCCAGGAGAACCAGCAGTCTAGCTGTGGCTGATTCTGTTCCCTGCTGCAGGCAGAGCTATGATACCTGCTTAGCAGCTTACAGTCCACGGGTGCTGGTTTCTCTCTTCCCCCTGCAACACAGCTTACCGTTGCAGCTCGGCAGCTCAACTGCTGCTGAATTTCACTGCGCACAATCAGTTAGAGCTACTACACTATATATACTCTCTCCCGTGGCCAGGGGGTAGTATTATTAGTATCCAAAACAGAGACTGTATCCCTCATCACTCAGGACTTATAGTCAACTGATGCTGCCGCATCATGAGACCGATATTAGGGGTCTAATTAGAAGTAGCAATCTACTATCATTAGTATAGTCTTATATTGCCACTCAGAGAGCATTTCAGTATATCACAAGGGTTGAACACTATGATGTCAATGATATAGAACACAAACTATACCTTAGGAGAACTATTTAGGGGATTGTAACATTACTATTCAATCCACAGTTCCAAGCTCCAATAGTAAATTAACCCTTCATTTTTGCTCCCTTTTTACTCATTTCATTGCACCATTTATTTTAATCACAAGTATTCTAATAAAGATTATTTTTATAATGACATTCATCATTACTGATACTTGAGTGCTAACTTAAACAGAGTACTTTCTTCTTTGGTATATTTGTTGCACATTTCTCAGTACAGCACCGTATCTACATTACTAACTATATACTATTAGCTGAGCAGGGGTTTTCTACTACTTTCCCTTTTTCCTCCCCCCTCATACCCGCGGTATATACATTGTAATACACGCAACTTTGTTCAGAAGATCAACATTTCTTGTTATTTTTTTTAAGGAACTCTTTATTTGTTTACAGGAGGTTCAAATATCAAAGAAAGATCCATCAATAATAACAGTGTAAAAGGAAGGTGGGAATAAAACAAATGGAATTTAGTTAATTGGTATATTGTGATACATTGAAGCAATATACTGTACTAATAAAAAATAATAAACAGTGTTGTGCATTGTTCTGTCTCTGTAAGTTCTCCCCACTTACCACTTAGATTGTAAGCTCTTCGGGGCACAAACTCCTTTTCCTATTGTTTTATATCTGAAGAGCTTTTTCTCATTGTGTTATAATATTACAGTATGTCACGTGATTGTTACGTGTATTTCTGCTGTAAAGCGCTATATAAATAAAGATATACGTACATACATAGACCCATGTAAGGAAAGAAAATCAAAACTAGTCATTGATAACTTAATTGGAAGACCGAAATGAGGAATGAATTTACCAAGAGGTATCATGTTTGATGGATAAGTCAGAGGACCGAAAGGTTAGGGGTAGACAATATGTAATTTCAAGGAGGTGGTGGGCTGTTGTTTTAAATGTGGAAAGGTTCCCAGACCTCTCAAAATTGTTTATTGGTACCCCACAGATGATTAGTTATGTTTTCCATTGACATCAGAAACCAAACTTTATTTAAACTCTATACCAGAGTCTGGGGAGGGGAAAGGTTTTTTCCAGCTTTAAAAAATCTGACAAAGTAGAATTTAGTGTAACTACTGTAGCAGCATAGAGTATCTGTTGAAGCATTATTATTTTTTTTAAATTACAGGTTTGAAGCAGGGGGTCTCTGGAGCTCAACTGTTAATTACAACTTGAGGGGTCCCCTACTTCCAGAGATATTTAACTCTGTAGGTGCTGCTGGTTTCTCGGTGCAGTTTAAACGTCCGGTCATTCTGACAAATAGGAAGCCGCAACGAATGATGTCACAGCTTCCTATTGGCCCACGTGACGCGGAACATTTAAAGCCGCCATTTCGTTAGGCATACAGTTACAGAGATATCGGCATCCCTATGGAAGTATCTCCTTAAGCAGGGGGTACCCGGAGCTGAAATGAACACAGTTCAGCTCCTGAGACTCCCTGTTTCAATACTTTTTGGTGCTTCATCTATCACAACAGGGACTTTTTACCAACATTTTTGTTTTATAGGGCATGACCACAAAACGGTACTGTACAAATGTGCCTAACTGGCACAGTTTCTCTAAAATAGTCCCTTATTCTTTTAGCGCTAAATCAGCAGTTATCGCACGCAATACCCCGTTGACTTCAATTGGGCTTTCATGCAATAATATTCACATTTTACAGAATATGGGCCATACTGGGGAAACATTTTTATACATTTTACATAGTTATATAGTAACATAGTAGATGAGGTTGAAAAAAGACATATGTCCATGAAGTTCAACCTATGCTAAATTTAGACAACATATACCTTATCCTATTCTATACTTCCTTATTGATCCAGAGGAAGGCAAACAAAAAACCCTAGTGTCATATCATCCAAAGATATCTCATAAAGGGAAAAATAAATTCCTTCCTGACTTCAATAATTTACAATCTGATTATTCCCTGGATCAACATTCTTCCCATGTTTAATCACATAATGTTATTTTTAGTGACTGGGGTACTATGCTAGAAGGATTTTCCTGAAACCTAAAATAAGTTCGAATAGTTGTGGGTTTACTTGTATGAACTACTGAAGTCCAATTTGACTCTAGAATCCAGGATATAGGATATGACTTAGATGCCACAGGCAAACATTTGCCAGGTATATTGCCGTGATACTTCAAAATATTACATCCCAATGTTTAGATAATGTGATGTTTCGTCATTTTACCACTAAATAGTGATCATTTGATGTTATTTCATATACTACCCCTTCCGTGAATGAAAGGTTTCTCCAGGATAGAAAAAGAGATGGGATTTTTCAGTGAGATTAAAATTCTTAATATTGAGTACTGCAGGAATTTGGTGGAGCTCTGGGGGACCACTTTGTTCTGTTAACCATGAAAAAAAAGGTATTATGCCAAACATTTTTGAGCATGTAGATTGCTGGTTGAACAATATAAAATTATAAAATGTTACAGCGAAAAAATGTAGTCCAAATAGAATGTCAGCAGATTACCTATTTTGCCTCAATCAGAAATAATTTTGGGTATATTTGATCATGATAAATAACAGACACAAAAGCCCAGCAAGCTCAACCCCCCAATCCAACCACATCATATATCTATCTATCTATCTATCTATATATCTATCTTATATATCAATGGAAATATTACTGTATGCTCATTTGCATGTCTTAGGCCTCGGCCATGGTAAGCGCTTACCGCTGAACCATGCTGACGCTCGCTCCCGCCTCAGCACTGAGCCCCTACAACCGCAATGAGAGAGGCTTTTGTGGGCTCGCCTACGCTTCCGCAAGCGCGCGGAAAGCGTTGTTGGTCTACCACAATTAAAATTTCCCGCTTGCCGGGCGCAATGAGGGCGAACCAGCTCGTGAGTCACTGCCCGCCCGCGCCAAGCCTGCCCATGGCGCCCGCCCCCGGCCCGCCCTGACGGCACGCAGGGAAGCACAACCGCAAGGCCAGGGAAAGCACCGCTTTCCCTGAGCTCAGCACGCCAGCGTGAACCTGGACCGAGGGCTTAGGAGGGTGTGCAACCCCGCCTTTCACCATTATCACCCAGCCACACAGCACTTCCACTGCAGCAAGGGATTCTGGAAAAATTGACTGCAAAGAGACACAAGTGCCACCTTTTGCTTCAAAACCATTTTAACATGGTTCCTATAGGCTTAAGCTTGCGCATTGTCACAGCTTTGAGCACAGCCCAGGGTTAAGATGCATAGCCAGTAAACCCACCCACAGACAGCCGTTTCAACTTGATGGGTCCAATCAGTTGGGGGTTGGTTATACCGGCTATGCAAAATGAGCAATAAGGATGGGTTTACCATACTTAGTTAAGTTATGGTGGTTAAAAAAAATGACACAAAACCCTCCACTGCCAAAGCATATAGCAAATGGAAATAAACAAACTCCTTTGTCTCTCTCTCTCTCTCTCTCTCTCTCTCTCTCGCTCTCTCTCTATATATATAATTATATATTAGTATATATATATAGTGACAAAAGGAGCGTGCCAAATTTATACAAACAAAAGACAGAAAAGACCAATGCTACATCCAATGTGACAAAAATACATAGTGAAATACTTCAATATTTCTTGAGTAAGGGTCATTAGTCTAACCCTTTGGCCCCAAAGCGTTTATTTTAGCCTGCAAGCCACGTCAAGGAGCCTGCTTACTGGTCATGCCTTGACGTGACCATTACTAAGAGAATATTGAAGTTTCACTATGTATTTTTGTCCTTTTGTCACATTGGATGTGCATTGGGCTTTTGTCTTTGTTATGATAAATAACAGGTATTCAATTGACCATACTTTTTTTTTGGTTTAACTTATTTTAATTTTTCGTTTTATTGTACTGTCAAATCTTTAAGCAGATCTGAAAAATACACTGGCAGTGCACAGGCCGATTTTTCTAGCCATGCACAGTTATATATTGAACCCCGACAAAGTTTCAAAATATAATTTTTAATCATTATTCCATCTCTTGCCATATCCATTGCTTCCCCTGTAGTACACTCCATCTCCCCAACACCTCATTTTCGCTCCTCCCTACACAACATTCCATTCCTGCACTCTACTTCCCTTCTACACCCCCGACTCCCGTGTCTTTCCTCCACATAACCATTCACTACTTCTCGATTTCACAATTTCATGTACCCAGTTGCCTCCTTTCTCACCACCTTCTTGCTCCAAGAGTCTCTCACCAACTCTGCACTCTGTTGCTGTCACGGTGTTGAGACCAGGGTTATGTGACACCTTTTACCAGGATCACTTATTGAGCAAAACAATATATGAAATAACTTGAAGTTTTATTCCAGGATAGGCTACACACACAGTGGAGCACAAAATACAGACAAAAAAATACACACTTCTTGGGGACTGGGGTCGACAACTTTACTTTCCTATGCTGAGGGTGCTCAAATATTAGTTTCCTTTAATGGGACTTTGCACCAAAGATCGTCCTAGAATAATCGTCTAGAAATCCAACCGCGACCGCTACATTCTTCTGAGAACTTGGTCGCAAAAAGCTGGACTTAGAATATTTTCCGCGGCAGACTTTATGAAGCTGGTTGCTATCTGCTATTCGCGCAAAGAGCACTTTCAAAAGCACTGCCCACACTTCTGCCCGCCGTGAGATTCT
The DNA here is from genome assembly GCA_036426205.1 of Ascaphus truei. Classification (NCBI taxonomy): domain Eukaryota; kingdom Metazoa; phylum Chordata; class Amphibia; order Anura; family Ascaphidae; genus Ascaphus; species Ascaphus truei. The sequence goes on from WSYH01003739.1 coordinate 16,827, forward strand.
CCCAACTGATTGCTTAGGGGTTTCTTGTGTTTAGTATTTTGGAGTCATTCACAAAATATTACAGCCAATCAGAGCGTGGGAAATTTCTTAGTAGCCTATCAGAGTGAAAGCCGAGTAAGCAGGGAATCTGAATCTGCCCAAGGTACTGTAACAAGTTGCCACCTTAGTCCCTTGCTATTCAGATTCATTGGGGGGTGAGTTCGCGCAAGCGTTTTCAAGCGGAGGATAGTTGACCGGGATGTATCCGAGAACCAAACCTGGACTCTCGAGTACTTTTAGGGGACCGACCAACTCCAGCCCCAAACTACCTGGCACATTCTGACAACAATTTCTCCACAAACACCCCTTTAAAATCCATACCTTGCAAATTCCTGCTCACATGGCCATCCCTGAAAGGTAAACACACAAAAAAAAATCTTATTGGTCGGCACACTACATTATGCAATATTGACAATCACTGAGGCTCTAGAGCGGGACCTTCTTGAACCTAAACATGGCTCAGGGGTACCTTTCATGGCTTGACACTTTATTGAGAGCACTGGTTCCGCCCCATACCATCACAGTTGCCCCTCTGTCAACCAGAACCCCAGGTAATTCCAGTTTCTCATTCAAAGAGTTCACTGATGCTTTAGTGTTATGTTTCATGTTTGCATATTTGCAATCGTGTGGTCACAATTCTCCTTTGGAAGATGAAGATATACAGTAAGCGCGTATGAAGACAAGCAAAAACCTTTTTAAAGCTTTCGGATTCTTTAAAAATTCTTGCTGGGCCATAAGATGTAAACGTTGTTTAGTGATGTCTGATATTTTGGAACATGATAGATTAGGTTGTAAACAAAAAAATCGTTGTATGTACCGAAAGTGCGTTATATTAATGTGTATTCTTTGTTCAAAATGAAAAAATAATTTCTCTGGAAAGTGAATTTTTGTTACATCATCTTTACCTTGCGTATGTAATTCACTTAATATAAATACTAGGGTATCGAATAGATATATGTTCAATGGTTAAGTTCAGAAGAAGGATCAAAAGAAAGACAGCAAAGATTTCAATTGACTATAAAACAACATACAAGAATTAGGGTATGAGTTATGACAAGTTTCCAGAGCATTGCTACATAGAAAATTTTTTGAAAATGGTTTGCGTGTTTTTTAATGGGTGCCAATAGACACATTAACCGAATAAAATTTCACTGCGATAATTCCTTTATTCTATTAGGGACTGCTCTTTTTTAGGGGCTTCAAAAGAAACCTAAACCCACTATGAAAAATTATGCTCTCAAGGGTCTAAAACCACGCAGAATTTTACAAACTTCAATTATAGGCATATCCTGAGTAGTGCCGACTGTACAAGAATGCGGATACTAACAAAAGTTTACAGAAAGAAATGAAAAGATTCACAATATAGCTGCACTCAAATCGCCTTAATAAACAGGGTTATGTACAAAGAAAAAAAATGAAAAAAACATATAAAGTGGTAGGATGGATATGGAAGAAATTGACATTAGCTTAAAACTTCTACATATCAATATAAAGAAAAATCTATTATAATCAACAAATCATATGGGTAAATATAATATGATAAATCTAACGGTACAGTGATGATTTATAATGTTAGGTAAGGTTTGCAAACCTAATTTCTACTACTCAAAACAACCATGATAATTGATATCCCATATTTTACATTTACCATTCCCAGTATGCTGTTAACCATATATGCTTAGCTAGATTGATCACCACGGAAACATACTCACTGTACCAGATTTAGAAACGGGTGTGAAAGAAGCACAGGTTAAGTTATCTTGATATTAGTGTAAATTATTTAGAAGTGAAGTAGGGACCCAAGTATAGAGGGACAACAATACCATTCCCGAGACCACACACAATACTGTACAGTGCTACTTCAGGCGGTGATGTTTAAACACATAACCAAACAATTGTTATATGATCCTCATCGGATACCGGTATGTGAAACGCCAGATAAAATTTTGCCCTGTCGGGTCTCACCCAAAGCACAGATCAATCCAATTGTTCTGAATGGGGGGAAGCCTTGGGATTCCCCTAGGTAGTCTGTGCACATGTCTGAGAGGATGTTATTTTTTATGATTGTCTTAATGTCTCACGTTCCAGTTTTTGCCTAACATTAATTCCACAACGCAAGTCAATGATAGAATACAGCCACTAGAATGCATAAATAACAGCTGAACACGTTATAGTGCGGGTCGCTGGGGTCCATAAACGAAACGCGTTATAACCGAGGTAGCCGTTAAATTTTCAACGGGCTCGCGGCCTCCTCCCTCCTCATTAGCAGAGATAGCCTCTCCTCGGGGCTGTAGGTTCCATGTGCGTCTTCTCTCTGGTCGTGGTGTCATTGTTTTTTTAAACATTGCAATTCAAGGCTTTATTGGACTATCGACACAGACATTACACACAGAATGTGGGGAATTGACATTAATACATTTTGTACAAAACACAACTACCTACTAACCATAGGCTTGGTGTTTAAAAAAACAACCCTATAAGGTTAAAATCTTAACTAGCATATGCTAGGGCTGGGTTCAATACATGTAGGTATGGTATAATTTATAAATTATAAAAAAAAGCGAAATTAATGAGGTGATGTAATTAGATGTATAATGATAACATAAATTTATAAAGGAAAATAATAATGAAGAGGAGTAGGGAGGATGAAGTATGGATTTATAAGTTGAATAATTAGTATTAATAATATTAAGGATGTATAGATGGAGTAATAAATAATTAGTATATCATAATGATGGGTAATAATAATATGCAATTAATTGTAGTAGGATGAATTAGTATGATCAATAAATGTATTATTAAACAATTAATAAGGAGTACTAATCATTAATAATGTTATTAATAATAAGTATTCTTAACAATTATTAATGATAGTAATAAGAAGCAGACGAAGGAAGGAGAAGAAAGAGAAGCAGAAGAGGACGAAGAAATAGGAGGAAGAAACAAGGAGGAAGACAGAAGAATGAGGAAGAAGGATTAATACGTAATACTTAATGCATAATTATTATTACATAAATATTCATACATAATGATTAATAAATCATTATTACTTATACTTAATATATAATAAGTATTATTTATTTATGATTCGTTATTATTATTTATGATAAAATTAGACAAGATAATTGAAAATAAAATAATAATGTTGTAAAGATGTTTTAATTTTTTTATAATTTTGAATTATACCATATCATACAGGAATTGACTCAGGCCCTTTCCTGCTAAGTTCTAAGATTCAAGCAATAAACATTGAATTGAATGTTTAAAAAAAAAAAACAATGGCACACGACCGCAGGAAGAGCAGAGAGATAGCCGTGGACAGCTGGAAGAGGAGGAGAGAGATGGCACCGTAAAGGCGGCAAAATTGATGATTTTGAGTGCCGATATGGCGTTCAAATGGGGCTTTCAATTTGGGAGCCATGCTCAGACCGCCCCTCCCCCCTCGCGTTGTAGCGGATATGGTTGTAGCGGATCGCGCTTATAACGGGGTTGATGCTGTTGTTTATATGTATGTTTTAGGCATCCACAGTTTTTAAAGGTAGGATTCTTCTGGATAAATAAACTGGCATACAATGCCACACTTGAAGATCCCCAAACCCTTCTTTTGTCGAGGGATATCCCTGTCCCCTTACATAGCAAAGCAAACAAAAATATATTATAAAAACAAACAAACGCCATCCCTTGGTAAGGGCTAGCTTACTTCCCTTACAGTGAGTTTAAGATTAAATCTCATTGAAGTTAAGGGCCTTTATAAACTCATTTGTATGTTGTACATTATGTATTTCTTTATTTTATTATAGTTGCCATTAATGTCATAGCGCTTCAAGCAGTAATATACGTGACAATCTTAAAAATAACAAATAACATACAAAGGGGAGAGAAGTAACATTAGGAAAAGGAAGTAGTCAAAAGGACCAGCAGAATGAGTAGCCCCTTCCACCCCGAGCATTACAATCTAATTGGTTTGTACGCAAGACAGAATGTGCCAGAGACAGTAGAAGGGCGTCTGGTAGTGCATTCTTTAAGGGACCAGGTTTATGTATGAGGTGGTAATATCAGCCGTTAGAGCTACTCATAGGCTCCTTAAGCAGTTGTATTTTGAAGTGGGGCTTAAATGTGGATAGGCAGGGTGGGTCGAATATTGAACGGTCGGGTAACGATTCAGAGGTTGTGTGACAGACCGTGAGAAGGGGGGGTTTAAGGCGGGGGGGAGAGGGCTTTAGATTACAAAAGGGGGTAGAGAAAAGACATCCTTGAGTAGAATGCAAGAGTCGTGAGGGTGTATAGCGAGAAATTATGGACTGACAATATATGGAGGTGCTGAAGAGTGTAAGTTTTGAAAAGCTGAGAAGAAAGAAATGAGTGGGTGGATAGGAAGCCATGAGAGGATTTCCAGCAGGGAGACGCTGAGAAAGATTTCGGGAAATAGTAGAGTGATTCTGGTAGCAGAATTAGGATAGATTGTTAGTTCGGGGCAGGAAGGCCAGACAGCAGGAGGGTTACCGTAGTTTGTCAGGTTTTAGCAGTAGTGCAACAGAGGAAAGGACATATCTGGTAATATGGCAGAAGAAAAAAACGAAAATTTTTTGCTACCTTTTGAATGTGAGAAGAGAAGTGAGAGAGGAGTCGAGTGTGACCCTAGGTGATATAAGCCATCAGAAACTTTAGTCTGTACAGCAGGTGTTAAGTTCAAGGGTAGAAAGAAATTTGTATGTATCAGCATAGAGGTGATATTTGAACCCAAATATGTGATTAGGTTCATAGAGGAGTGTGAAGAGAAAGCGAAGGGGTCCCAGTACAGAGACTGGGGTACCCCACAAGGACAGATCGATTGTGGAGGAAGTGGAGGTGTTAGCCAAAGAGACACTGAAAGTAACGAGCGGAAAGGTACGAGAAGAGTCAGGAATAGAATTTTGTTACGACTGCCAAAAGTAGGGAGAATGGGAAGGAGAAGAGGGTGGTCCACAGTATCAAATGCTGCCAGAGAGGTCAGTATATGAGCAGAGTGTAATGACCTCTGTCTTTGCAGCACGAGAGTCATTAGTTATTTAGTGATGTGTTTCAGGGCAGTGAGCCAGTGTGGAAGCCAGATTGTAGAGGGTCTAGAGAGAATAGGTGTTTAGAAATGGAGCAAGTGAGAGATGAGAAATGCAAGATGTTCAAAGGAGTTTAGAAGGCAAAAGTAGGGAGGGAGATATAGAGATAGGTGAATAGTAGGGAAAGACAGGTAGGATCAAAGCTTGTGTTTAGGAGTAATGGTATAGTGTTGATGTTGTTGAAGGGATAGGCTTACCAGAGTAGAGGGAGGAGTTAAAAATGTTTTGGGAGTGAAAAATGTGTTGAGTTGTTTGAGTGTCGGGATTATAGTAGGAGTGTAACAGGGACTATCCTATTGTTAAAGAGACTTGCCTCTAATCCAGCAGGTGCTGGTTAATTGCATACAAGCAAATTTAACACTCCACCTGGCTGATTAGAGCTCTCCTCAGAAATAGTCTGTTCTGAGACAGGAAGGCGGATTCCTTAGTCCACAATTGGGGGATGAACAGAGAAGAACAGATATCTGAGCTGAAGAGAGACGGCAGGCTGACAGCAAGCCAACAGGGGCCAGACCCTGTATACTGGACAGACATTGCCTTAGCACACAAGGGGTGCTGAACAGAAAGGGTGCATTTGAACCAGACCGAGAGCAGAGATGCCTCCCTAAAGCTACAAGAAACAGAATAAGACTTTCTTATGGGACTGTATATACAGTTACATAGTTGGAGGGGGGGGCAGTGGGCAGGAGGGGGGGACAGTGTCGCACACACTCAGTCACACACAGTCACACACACACACACACAGTCACACACACACACGTGTCCCGTGATGCGCCCTTTCTCAGTTCTGTGCGGCGCCGCAGGTGGGGGGGAGGTGGGGGAGCGATACACACGCGACACCTACCTGTACTTCTGGGTGCCGCCATCTTCTCACTCGGCGCCGCGAGGGAGGAAGGGGGTCCTTCCGGCCGCCGCCATCTTAGGCGCCGTGAGGGAGGAAGGGGGTCCTTCCAGCCGCCGCCATCTTAGGCGCCGCGAGGGAGGAAGGGGGTCCTTCCGGGCGCCGCCATCTTACTTGCCGCGAGGCAGCTGCAACCTGCCTGGCCGCTGCCTGTTCCCCCGCCGGGGATGGAGATAAGCGGAGCACCGGGAGGCAGAGGTGAGCGGAGGGAGAGGTGAGCGGAGGGAGGGAGAGGTGAGCGGGGGGAGAGGTGAGCGGAGGGAGGGGGGAGGTGAGCGGAGGGAGAGGTGTGTGTGTGTGTGTGGCGCCGAGGGGGAAGAGAGTGGCAGTTGGGTGACGTCAAACCCACCAATCTGATTGGCCAGAGGCTGAGGACCAATCAGATTCACCGCAGATAGCACTAACCATTCGATTTTATATATATAGATAAAACAAAAAGACATAAGCGCCAACTCCATAGCATAATACTGTAAAAATAGGAGAATACTTTAATGAAACAGAGAATGGTCACCAGGACCTATACTCACAATGTGGGTGAAAACACAATCGATTGAGACAATCTGTAAGCAGCAGCGGGTCAGCACAGATGGATATAGCAGACAGGTAGCCAGGACAATTAGGTAATGAAGTAAGCAATGGGGGAGAACAGTCCACAGTATACCTCTTGATGTAGGGATGATGAATACACCAGAGTCTAAATCCCACCAGCCAGTGGAGTGTATGGTACAATGTCCTCCTGTAGTAGTGAAGGATTAACCACACTGGAATCTCAAATAGCAGCAGGGGGTGAAGGACGGGTAGGGGTAAGGGGCGGGGATGAAGGGCAGGGGTAGGGGTAAAGGGCAGGGGTAGGGGGCGGGGGTGAAGGCCTGGGGGCGGGGGTGAAGGGCAGGGGGTGAGGCTGAAGGGCAGGGGGCGGGGGTGAAGGGTGGGGGGGGAAAGCAGGGGTAGGGGGCGGGAGGGAAGAGAAGGGGTAGGGGCGGGGGTGAAGGGCAGGGTGTCAGCGCCGGGGAGGGGAGGTGAGCCAGCGCCGGGGAGGTGAGTCAGCGCCAGGGAGGTGAGTCAGCGCCGGGGAGGTGAGTCAGTGCCGGGGAGGTGATGTGAGTGGAGCACTGGGGAGGGGAGTGGAGCACCGGGGAGGGGAGTGGAGTCAGCGCCGGGGAGGGGAGTCTGCGCCGGGGAGGTGAGTGAGGGGAGGGGAGGTGAGTGAGGGGAGGTGAGTGAGCGCCGGGGAGGGGAGGTGAGTCAGCGCTGGGGAGGTGAGTCAGCACCGGGGAGGGAGGTGAGTGGAGCGCCGGGGAAGGTAGTCAGAGGAGGGGAGGTGAGTCAGTGGCGGGGAGGGTAGGTGAGTCAGCGCCGGGGAGGTGAATGAGCGGCGGGGAGGGAGGTGAGTGTGATGGGGGGGTAGGAGGTGTGTGTGTATACCCGGCGTTGGCCGGAGGCAGGGAGGGGGGGCGTGAAAGGCAGGGGGAGTGAGCGCCGGGGAGGGGAGGTGTCAAAGGCATGGATTCCTCCCCCTGCATTTCCTCACTTGGCAGCATGCCGCGCTCCTCGGGCTGCCACTGGTTCTCTCCCCCCTCGTGGCCTCCGCCGACTCCCGGTGGCACAAAGGAGGTATTAACTCCCTGCCGCCCTCCTCCTGCTCCAAATATGTTATTTAATTAAAAGATATATAGAACTTTTTGTGAGCAACAAACACATTTATTCTCAGTCTTCCAAGGTACGTATCTTTCTCCCATTTTGACATGTTTGTCATGTCTGTCTAGAAGTCCGGCATCATTAGAAAAATAATATTGTTGTAATCTAGACTTAAGAGCTTTTTGGCTTGGTTGCTAAGGCATAGCGCTCCTAAGTGAGATTTTTTAATATTCTATAAACCATACAACTTTCAGGTGATCAATGCGCACCTGCAACTTGTTACTATTCATCTGTGATCTACAGTATTAAAGTAAGGTAAGATACTAAGCAGTAAACACTTTAAACAATATGTTATCCTCCTTATTTTAATTGCTCTTGTTTATTTTCACAGTTTTACCTGTTCTGCTTACTTTACATTTTCTGTTTGATTGCCACTAATTGCCCTCCCCATGAAAATGTAATTCTCATATTGCATGTGCATTTGTTACCAAGCAACAACAGGTGTACAAGAAATCTGTATCTATGTAATATTACATATTTTATGTTTTGGTTTTGTGGCATCAAAGCATTCTTTACCAGTAGGGTAGTGCACAAAAACATATGCAATTTGTATATCTATTAATCACATCATTTTCTTTTTTTTAGTGACTGGTACTATGCTAGAAGTCCTTTCCTGAAACCTAAAATAAGTTCGAATATTGTGGGTTACTTGTATGAACTTACTGAAGTCCAATTTGACCTAGCATCCAGAGGATATGACTTAGATGCCACATGGCCAACATTTGCCAGGTAATTTGCCAGTTGATACTTCAAAATATTACATCCCAATGTTTAGATACATGTGATGTTTCATTCATTTTACCACTAAATAGTGATAACTTTGATGTTATTTCAATACTACCCCTTCTCGTGAATGAAAGGGTTCTCCAGGATAGAAAAAAGAGATGGTATTTTTCAGTGAGATTAAAATTCTTAATATTTTGAGTACTGCAGGAATGTGGTGGAGCTCTGGGGGACCACTTTGTTCTGTTAACATGAAAAAAAAGGTATGCCAAACATTTTTGAGCACTGTAGATTGCTGGTTTGAACAATAAAATTATAAAATGTTACAGCGAAAAAATGTAGTCCAAATAGAAATGTCAAGCAGATTACCTATTTTGCCTCAATCAGAACTAATTTGGGTATATTTGATCATGATAAATAACAGACACACAAGCCCAGCAAGCTCAACCCCCCAAATCCACCACATCATATATCTATCTATCTATCTATCTCTATATATATCTATCTATATATATCAAATGGAAATATTACTGTATGCTCATTTGCATGTCTTAGGCCTCGGCCATGGTAAGCGCTTACTCGCTGAACCATGCTGACGCTCGCTCCCGCTCAGCACTGAGCCCCTACAACCGCAATGAGAGAGGCTTTTGTAGGGGCTCGCCTACGCTTCCGCAAGCGCGCGGAAGCGTTGGTCTTACCACAATTTAAAATTTCCCCGCTTGCCGGCGCGCAATGAGGGCGAACCAGCTCCGTGACGTCACTGGCCCGCCCCCGGCCCAAGCCTGCCCATGGCCCGCCCCCGGCCCGCCCCCTGACGGCACGCAGGGAAAGCAACCGCAAGGCCAGGGAAAGCACCCGCTTTCCCTGAGCCTCAGCACGCCAGCGGGAACCCTGGCCGAGGCCTTAGGCAGGTGTGCAACCCCGCCTTTCACCATTATCACCCAGCACACAGCACTTCCACTGCAGCAAGGGATTCTGGGAAATGACATGCAAATGAGCACACAGTGCCACCTTTTGCTTCAAAACCATTTTTAACATGGTTCCCTATAGGCTTAAGCTTGCTGCATTGTCACAGCTTTGAGCACAGCCAGGGTTAAGATGCATAGCCAGTAAACCCACCCACAGACAGCCGTTTCAACCTTGATGGGTCACATCAGTTGGGGGTTGGTTATACCGGCTATGCAAAAATGAAGCAATAAGGATGGGTTTACCATACTTAGTTAAGTTATGGTGGTTAAAAAAAATGACAAAAACCCTCCACTGCAAAGCATATAGCAAATGGAAATAAACAAACTCCTTTTGTCTCTCTCTCTCTCTCTCTCTCTCTCTCTCTCTCTCTCTCTCTCTATATATATATATATATATATATATATATATATATAGTGACAAAAGGCGTGCCAAATTTATACAACAAAAGACAGAAAAGACCAATGCTACATCCAATGTGACAAAAATACATAGTGAAATACTTCAATATTCTCTTGAGTAAGGGTCATTTAGTCTAACCCTTTGGCCAAAGCGTTTTAAGCCTGCAAGCCACGTCAAGGACCTGCTTACTGGTCATGCCTTGACGTGACCATTACTCAAGAGAATATTGAAGTATTTCACTATGTATTTTTGTCCTTTTGTCACATTGGATGTTGCATTGGGCTTTTCTGTCTTTTGTTATGATAAATAACAGGTATTCAATTGACCATACTTTTTTTTTTGGTTTAACTTATTTCTTACTTTTTCTTTATTGTACTCCAAATCTTTAAGCAGATCTGAAAAATACACTGGCAGTGCACAGGCCGATTTTTTTCTAGCCATGCACAGTTATATTCTTGAACCCCGACATAAGTTTCAAAATAATAATTTTTTAATCATTATTTCCATCTCTCTGCCCATATCCCATTGCTTCCCCTGTAGTCCACTCCATCTCCCCCAACACCTCATTTTCGCTCTCTCCCTACCCACATTCCATTCCTGCACTCTACCTCTCCCTTCTACACCCGACTCCCTGTGTCTTTCCTCCACATAATCCATTCACTACTTCTCGATTTCACAATTCATGTACCCAGTTGCCTCCTTTCTCACCACCTTCTTGCTCCACAGAGTCTCTCACCAACTCCTGCACTCTGTTGCTGTCACGGTGTGAGACCAGGTTTATTGTACACCTTTTACCAGGATCACTTATTGAGCAAAACAATATAATGAAATAACTTGAAGTTTATTCACAGTAATAGGCATACACACAGTGGAGCACAAAATACAGACAAAAATACACACTTACTTGGGGACTGGGGTCGACAACTTTACTTTCCTAGCTTGAGGGTGCTCTAAATATTAGTTTTTCCTTTAATGGGACTTTGCACCAAACGTCCTAGAACTAAAATCGTCTAGAAATCCCAACCGCGACCGCTACATTTCTTTCTGAGAACTTGGTCGCAAAAAGCTGGACTTAGAATATTTTCCGGGCAGACTTTTCTGAAGCTGGTGCTCTGCTATTCGCGCAAGAGCACTTTCAAAAAGCCTGCCCACACTTCTGCCGCTGAGATTCTCCCAACTGATTGGCTTAGGGGTTTCTTGTAGTATTTTGGAGTTCATTCACAAAATATTACAGCCAATCAGAGCGTGGGAACTTTCTTAGTAGCCTATCAGAGTGAAGCCGAGTAAGCAGGGAATCTGAATCTGCCAAGGTACATGTACAAGTTTGCCACCTTAGTCCCTTGCTATTCAGATTCATTGGGGGTGAGTCGCGCAAGCGTTTTCAAGGGGAGATATTGCCGGGACATGTATCCGAGAACCAAACATGATTCTCGAGTACATTTTTAGGGGAACCGACAACTCCAGACCCCAACTACCTAGGCACATTCTGACAACAATTTCTCCACAAAACCCCCCTTTAAACTCATACCCTTGCAATTCCTGCTCACTGGCATCCCTGGAAAGGTAAACACACAAAAAAATCTTTATTGTCGCACACTACTTATTATGCATTGACAATCACTGGGCTCTAGAGCGGACACTTCTTGAACCCTAACACATGGATCAGGGGTAACCTTTCATGGGCTTGACCTTTATTGAGAGCCTGGTTACCCCCCTACCATCACAGTTGCCTCCTACCTTTCAACAGAACCCCAGTACTTCCAGTTTCTCATTCAAAGATTCACTGATGCTGCTTTAGTTTATGTTTTCATGTTTTGCATATCTGCAATCTGTGTGGTCACAATCCTCCTTTGGAAGATGCAGATATACAGTAAGCGCGTATAGAAGACAAAGCAAAAACCTTTTTAAGCATTTCGGATTCTTTAAAAATTATTGTGGCCCATAAATGTAAACGTTGTATTATTTGTAACATGATAGATTAGGTTGTAAAAACATATACTGTATGTACAGTACCGTATATTAATTTATTCTTTGTTCAAAATGAAAATAATTTTTCTCTGGAAAGTGAATTTTTTTTTAATCATCTTCCTTAGCCTTATGTAATTCATACTCATAAAACACCTATGTAATCAATGATAATGTTCATGTTTAATTCAGAAGCAAGGATCAAAAGAAAGACAGCAAAGACTTTCAATTTAGCTATACAAACAATCATACAAGAATTAGGTATGAGTTATGAAAAGTTTCCAGAGCATTTGCTTACCCTAGAAACATTTTTTTGAAAAATGTTTGCGTGTCTTTTTTTAATGGGTGCCAATAAGACACATTTAACCAATAAACATTTCACTGCGATTACTTCCCTTTATTCCTATTAGGGACTTATCTTTTTAAGGTGCTTCAAAAGAACCTAAACCCCTGAAAAATTATGCTCCAAGTGTCTCAAAACCCCAGAATTTTAACAAACTCAATTAATAGGTAATCCTGAGTAGTGCACTGTCAAGGAATCGGATACTAACAAAAATTTACAGAAAAGAGAAAGAGATTCACAATATACTTGCACTCAAATCACCTTTAATAAACAGGTTATGTACAAAAATTGATAAAAATATAAAGTGTGGATAGAGAAATACATAGCTTAAAAACTTCTACATATCAATTAAAAGAAAAACTCAATTATAATCCAAATCATATGGGTAATATAATATAGCTATAAATCTAAGGTACAGTGATACTATATAATGTTATGTAAGGTTTGCAAACCTTAATTTCCTACCTACTCAAAACAACACATGTATAATTGTATATCCATATTATTTACATCTTAACACATTCCCATTATGCTGTAAAACATGATAAAGCTAGATTGACACCACGGAAAAATACTCACTGTACCAGATCTAGAACGGGTGTGAAAAGACAGCCACCTCAATGTGTAAAGTGTTATTCGGCTTAGAATATTGAAACTAAGCCAAGTGATGTGGCGGACATAAATAACAATTCCCGACCACAATACTGTACATGCTACTTCAGGGGTGATGTTTAACCATCTAACCAACAATGTTATATAGCTCCTCATCATACCCGGATGTGAAACGCAGATAATAATTTTGCCCTGTCGGGCTCCCAAGCTCACATGATCAATCCCAATGTCTGATATACTCTTGGGATCTCCCCTATGTAGTCTGTGCACATGTCTGGAAATGGATGTTATTTTTTATGATGTCTCTAATGTCTCACGTCCAGTTTTTCCTACATATAACTCTCCACAACAGCAAGTCAATAGATATATAACAGCACTAGAATGGCAATTAATATACAGCTGAACCCCGTTATAGTGCGGTCCTTGGGGTCCATAACCCCGAACGCGTTATAACCGAGGTCGCGTTAAAATTTCACCGGCTCGGGGCTCCTCCCTCCTCATTGCAGATGTCAGCTCTCTCCTCGGGGCTAGGTCCATGTGCTCTTCTCTCTGGTGCGTGGTGTCATTTTTTTTTAAACATTCAATTCAATGCTTTATTGACTATCAGACACAGACATACACACAGAATGTGGGAATTGAACATTAATACATTTTGTACAAAACACATTACCTCTACACCATAGGCTTGGTGTTAAAAAAAACATACCCTATAAGGTACAAATCTTAACTAGCATATGCTAGGGCCTGGGTTCAATACCTGTATGATATGGTATAATTTATAAATTATAAAAAAATGATAAATTATTATTTTATTTTAATTATATTGTATAATTTATAAATAAATTTATAAAGAATAATAATAATTATTATTATTTATTATTAAGTAATGATTATTAATTAATAATTATGTATTAATAATTATTAAGGATGTATTAAGTATTAATAATAATTATATATCAATAATTATTTATTAATAATAATATTCATATTAATTATATTATGATTAATTAGTATGATCAATAATTATTATTAACAATTAATAATTATTACTAATCATTAATAATTGTTATTAATAATAATTATTCTTAACAATTATTAATGATTAGTAATAATAATCATACTAATTAATGATAATATAATTAATAATCATAATATTACTAATAAATAATTAGTAATAAACAATTATTAATACATAATTAATTATTAATAATTATTAATACGTAATACTTAATTCATAATTATTATTACATAAATATTCATACATAATTATTAATAAATCATTATTACTTATTACTTAATATATAATAATTATTATTTATTTATGATTCTTTATTATTATTTATTTATAAATTATACAATATAATTAAAATAAAATAATAATGTTTAAATTATTGTTTTAATTTTTTTATAATTTTTGAATTATACCATATCATACAGGAATTGATCTCAGGCCCTTTCCCTTGCTAGTTAAGATTCAAGTCAATAAAGCATTGATTTGAATGTTTAAAAAAACAATGGCACACGACCGCAGGAGAGCAGAGAGATGAGCACGTGGACAGCTGGAAGAGGAGAGAGATGAGCACCGGTAAGGCGGCAAAATTGATGATTTGAGGTGCCGATATGGCGGCAAAATGGAGGCTTTCAATTTGGGAGCCATGCTCAGACCGCGTTGTATGCGGATATGCGTTGTAGCGGATCGCGCTATAACGGGGTTGTGCTGTTGTTATATGGTATTGTTTAGAGCCATCACAGTTTTTAAAGGTAGGATTCTCTGGATAAATAAACTGGCATTACAATGCCACACTTGAAGGATCCCACAACCCTGTCTTTTGTCGAGGGATATCCTGTCCCTTTACATAGCAAAGCAAACAAAAATATATAAAAACAACAAACGCCTATCCCTTGGTAAGGGCTAGCTTACTTCCCTGTTACAGTGAGTTTAAGATTAATCTCATTGAAGTTAAGGGCCTTTATAAACTCATTTGTATGTATGTACATTATGTATTTCTTTATTTATATAGTGCCATTAATGTTCATAGCGCTTCACAGCAGTAATATACGTGACAATCTTATAAATAACAAATAACATACAAAGGGGAGAAGTAACATTTAGGAAAAGGAGTCCCTGCTCCGAAGAGCTTACAATCTAATTGGTTTGTAAGCAGAATGTGCAGAGACAGTAGAAGGGCGTTCTGGTAAGTGCATCTTTAAGGGACCAAGGTTTATGTATGAGGTGTTAATTATCAGCCGTAGAGCTACTCATATGCTTCCTTAAGCAGTTGTATTTTGAAGTGGGTCTTAAATGTGGATAGGCAGGGTGTTGGTCGAATATTGAGGTAACGGCATTCCAGAGGTGTGTGACAGACAGTGAGAAGGGTTTAAGGCGGGAGAGGGCTTTAGATACAAAAGGGGTAGAGAAAAGACATCCTTGAGTAGAATGCAAGAGTCGTGATGGTGTATAGCGAGAAATTATGGCTGACATATATATGGAGGTGCTGAAGAGTGTAAAGTTTTAAAAGTGAGAAGAAGAAATGAGTGTGTGATAGGAAGCCATGAGAGTGATTTCAGCAGGGGAGACGCTGAGAAAGATTTCGGAAATAGTAGAGTGATTCTGGTAGCAGCATTTAGGATAGATTGTAGTCGAGGCAGGAAGGCCAGACAGCAGGAGGTTACAGTAGTTTGTCAGAGTTTTAGCAGTCGTGCAACAGAGGAAAGGACATATCTTGGTAATATTGCAGAAGAAAAAAACGACAATTTTTTGCTACCTTTTGAATGTGAGAAGAGAATGTGAGAGAGGAGTCGAGTGTGACCCCTAGGCTGATATAGCCATTCAGAAACTTTAGTCTGTACAGCAGGTGTAAGTTCAAGGGTAGAAAAGTAAATTTGTATGTCATCAGCATAGAGGTGATATTTGAACCCAATATATGTGATTAGGTTCCTAGAGAGAGTGTGAAGAGAAAAGCGAAGGGGTCCCAGTACAGAGACCTGGGGTACCCCCACAGACAGATCGATTGTGGAGGAGGTGTTAGCAAAAGAGACACTGAAAGTACGATGGGAAAGGTAAGAGAAGAGTCAGGATAGAATTTTGTTACGAATGCCAAAAGTATGGAGAATGGGAAGGAGAAGAGGGTGGTCCACAGTATCAAATGCTGCAGAGAGGTCAGTAATATGAGCAGAGTGTAATGACCTCTGTCTTTGGCAGCATAGAGGTCATTAGTTATTTTAGTGATGGCTGTTTCAGTGCAGTGAGCAGTGTGGAAGCCAGATTGTAGAGGGTCTAGGAGAGAATAGGTGTTTAGAAAATGGAGCAAGTGAGAGAATGCAAGATGTTCAAGGAGTTTAGAGGCAAAAGGTAGGAGGGAGATAGGTGAATAGTTAGAAAGACAGGTAGGATCAAGCTTGCTGTTTATGAGTAATGGTATAGCTGTTGAATGTTTGAAGGGATAGGTACCAGAGTAGAGGGAGGAGTTAAAAATGTGTTTGAGTGTAGGGATTATAGTAGGAGTGTAACAGGGACTTATCCCTGTTAAAGAAACTTGCCTCTAATCCAGCAGTGTGCTGGTTAATTGCATACAAGCAATTAACCAACTCCACCTGGCTGATTAGAGCTCTCTCAGAAATAGTCTGTTCTGAGACAGGAAGGAGGATTCCTTAGTCTCACAATTGGGGGATGAACAGAGGAAGAACAGATATCTTGAGCTGCAGAGAGACGGCAGGCTGACAGCAAGCCAAAGGGGACCAGACCTGTATACCTGGACAGACATTGCCTTAGCACACAAGGGTGCTGAACCAGGAGAGCAGAGATGCCTTCCCCTAAAGCTACAAGAAACAGATAAGACTTTCTTATGGGACTGTTATATACAGTTACATAGTTACATAGTAGATGAGGTTTAAAAAAGACATAGGTCCATCAAGTTCAACCTATGCTAAATTTAGACAACAGATACTTTATCCTATATCTATACTTACTTATTGATCCAGAGGAAGGCAAACAAAAAAACCCATTAAGGGGAAAAATTAATTCCTTCCTGACTCCAAGAATTGGCAATCGGATTAATCCCTGGATCAACATCCTTCCCATGTATACTTATTTGGTATATCCCTGTATACCTTTCCCATCTAAAAAGATGTCCAGCCTTTTTTTGAACAAATCTATTGTATCTGCCATCACAGTCTCCATGGGTAATGAATTCCACATTTTAACTGCCCTTACTGTAAAGAACCCTTTCCTTTGTTGCTGGTGAAATTTCCTTTCCTCCAACCTTAAGTGATGGCCCCGAGTCCTTAGTACTGCCCGTGGGATGAATAGTTCTTTTGAAAGCTCCTTGTATTGTCCCCGAATATATGTGTATATAGTTATCATATCCCCTCTTAGATGCCTCTTTTCTAATGTAAATAAATCTAATTTAGCTAGCCTCTCCTCATAAGTTAGATTGTCCATCCCCTTTATTAATTTGGTGGCTCTTCTCTGCACTCTAGTTCCAATATGTCTTTTCTTAGGATTGGTGTTCAAAATTGTACTCCATATTCAAGGTGTGGTCTTACTAATGCTTTGTAAAGGGGCATAATTATGTTTACTTCCCTTCCATCCATTGCCCGTTTGATGCAAGATAAGATCTTGTTTGCCTTTGCAGCTACTTCATGACATTGGGTACTATTGCTAAGCCTGCAGTCTACAAGCACTCCTAAATCCTTCTCCATCAAGGATTCCCCTAATATATCTCCATTTAATATGTGCAGGGCATTTGTTACCCCAAGTGGCCTCTATGAATTTCTAGTGATGCCATTCGGGATGAAAAATGCACCGGCTACCTTTCAACGCCTGGTCAATCGCTTGCTGGAGGGTATGCAAGGGTTTGCAAGGGCATACCTGGACGACATTGCTGTCTTTAGTAATTCGTGGGACTCACACTTAGTGCATGTAGCTGCGGTGCTAGCCAGGATTAGGGAAGCGGGACTCACGTTGAAACACACCAAGTGCTTAGTGGGGATGGCAAAGGTATTGTACCCAGGGCACAGAGTGGGTGGCGGGCATCTTAAGCCAGAACCAGCGCAGGTGGAAGCTATAGTGCAGTGGCCCGTCCCCAAAACCAAGAAGCAAGTCATGGCTTTTCTAGGCACCGCAGGCTACTACAGAAAGTTTATCCCTCATTATAGCATCAGTGCCAAACCCCTGACTGACTTACACCAGAAGCGACAGTCTGTGCTGGTAGTCTGGTCTCCTGCCTGTGAGGTCTCGTTTCAGGCATTAAAGACTGCACTAGCCAGCGCTCCTATACTTGCCGCTCCAGACTATGCAAAAAAGGTTCCTGGTGCAGACTGATGCCTCAGACTTTGGCATTGGGGCTCACTCAGCCAAGTGGGGGAGGAGGGCGTTGAGCACCCAGTAGTATATCTAAGCCGCAAGCTGCTGCCCAGAGAGGTGGCAGATACCACCATTGAGAAGGAATGTCTGGCCATAGTGTGGGCTCTAAAGAAGTTACAGCTTTATTTGTATGGCAGACATTTCACGGTAATAACTGACCACAATCCTTTGAGTTGGTTACAGAGGGTGTCAGGGGAAAATGCTAAACTTTTGCGCTGGAGTCTTGCCTTACAGGAGTGGAACTTCACCATCCAGCACAAGAAGGGAAGTGAGCATGGTAATGCTGATGGCCTTTCCCGCCAGGACAGCCCTCAGGTCTTACTAACTTCAAGAGTTTTCAGGTCAGCCCAGCCACCGGACGGGGTGGTCAGGGCAGTCCCTTCGTCTTGAGTGAGGGAGGTGTGACGGGGAGGAAGGGGTTAATACCTGATTTGCTATGCATTACTGTGGTTGCCCTGTCCCAGCCATTTTTATTTCCCATTTGCAGGCCATTTCCCTGCCTGCGAGGTAAAAGACAAGATGCATTGCTTGCCATACCCTCTAACTGACACTGATGCATTCTAGAGAAGCCGGCATTTCAATGAGAAATACTAATTCTAGAACGAAAGCACCCAGAAACCTGATTTTTGAGATGCAAATACAGTGTAAAAATGATATTATATGTCATGTAGTGGTTAATTTTATAACACAAACGTAACATGTTGTTTAATAAGAGTGGGTAAAAACTCCAGATCTAAAATGTATGGCAGAGCTATTTCTTATAATCCAAGCAGGAATTCCGTGGACATCCAGCTGTGATATGGGTGAAATGCTTCATTATTTTTATGACGAGCTTCAAAAGGCTCTCACAATTAGAGTCCCCTTCTAAAGAGTGTCAGTTATGAAAAGACCCAGAGACCCCATTGTATACATCCTGGCATACTGATGCACAGCAAGATCCAGTCTATTGACTTTATTGGTCAAAAATCAGACGGAGCGGCACCAAGTTATGGGTGTAGCCAGGTATGCTAAGTGGCATGCGTCAACCTGACCAATGAATTTGAGCATAAATAGACTGGGGGTAATGTTGGATTGCTGGTGTACTCTGAAATGAATGAAGAGAAAACAAAATATAGTGAAGTACGTTTAGTAAAGTATATGCGCAAAAGTAGATCGCTACTTACAAAGTAGCAGATGTAAACAAGCATATAGGATATTATAATCCTCTCCGTCCTGCTGCCTGGAGTTGTGATGTATCTGTCCTCCACGTGGAACGCCGGAATCCACCGTGCCGGTTCTCCTCTGGCTGCAGCTCTTCTCCCTGACTTCCTGGTTGCCCCTCCGCTTCTGCGAGACTAGCCGCTGACGTCACTCAGCCGAGATTTCGACCGAAGTTCAAGTACACAGTCCAGGAGTAATCAGGGGATTCTGCTGGCATGTACTGCACCGACACACTTTATTCGAGCAAATACCCGGTATGTACCTGGCAGATACCTGGAATGCGCCGCTCCTCACCTCTGACAAGCCCCGTTGCATTTGCCTCCAGCCTGGGTTCATGCCTGGCTGATGGCGGCTGATCTTTTTAAATGATAATGATTAGATTTAATAGGCTGCAATGCTTCGCGTGTCTACCAGATGGCATAAATTCATGAATGTAATGCAGTAATATATATTATACTGTGCAGAATTGAAGCCAGCAGAATAAATGCTTCAATCCCTGCTTGTGAAAATCCTCAATGCCTCGGCAGAAACAGTCACAAACTCAATACACCCGGGTATCCCGAATTCGTGGGACTAGCGAGCTCGAATAAAGTGTGTCGCCAGTGTAGATACTGAATAGGGGAGCTGAAAGTTTGTCTTAGAGCCTCCTCCCTACGTGTTTCGTCCTGGAACTAGGACTTCATCCCCAGATGAACGTACTTCACTATATTTTGTTTTCTCTTTATTTCATTTCAGAGTAACCAGTGTGTGTGTGTGTGTGTATATATATATATATATATATATCTATATATATATATATATGTTGTGTGTGTGTGTATGTTATGTCTGAATGTATTAACTGTATATAGTATATATATAATCTAATATATATTATATATATAGTATATTATATATATATATATATATATATATAATATAAATATATCTATATTTTAAATGTCATTCTCTCCTCTCTTTATCTGTCCTCTCTCTGTTCTCTATCATCTAGATATCTCTCTTTTCTTCTCCCCCCCGAGAAAAAATATGCGCCACCCTATGCACTATAAAGCATCCATAAAATAAAGGTGATTGTAAAAAAAAAGTAAAATAATACGATAAGAATAAAAAACCTATCTAAGCACAGTGGATAGAATAAAAATTAATTATTAATCTAATAAAATGCATAAAAATACATAAAAAAAAGACAAATGTCCAGAAAAATATATATAAAAATTATAAATCCCAAGATATTCCCATTGCAATCCAAGAGAGTCTCTGCAGCCCGAATGAAGGGAACAACCACTTCCTTGAGGATATCTACAAAACACAGAAAAAACAGGCGCACTCATAGCGTAAAATTTATAACAATAAATTTATGAATAAGGATAAAAATACACACTCACAACAGAGCGAATAAAATGCATTTTTGAGTACAACTCAGCCCGTTCAGACCGCAGGAACCCAAAGAGGAGGACTCGGTGTGATGTCCACGGTGTGTCTTGCCGCAATAGCCCCTCTAAGGGACATAGAGGGGCTATTGTGGCAAGACACCACCGCGGACATCACACCGAGTCCTCCTCTTTGGGTTCCTGCGTCGAACGGTCTGAGTTGTACTCAAAAATGCATTTTATATTCAGCTCTGTTGTGATGTGTGTATTTTTATCCCTTATTCCATAAATTTATTGTTATACAATTTTACGCTATGAATGCCCTGTTTTTCTGTGTTTTGTATATAATAATATATATATATATATATAATATATGTATATATATATATATATATGTATATGTAATTAGCTTAGCTAATCACCCAGTTAAGAGGGCTGGACTACATGCATAGATATTCTCCAAAGTGGAGTAAGTTTTATTTTGCTTCATTGGAATGTTTTTGTTGTGTTAAAGGAACAGGCGCAATAAAGCCTAATTTAAGTTTCACTTTAAATGGTCTCCATTGCATACCTCTGCACACGTCTCCTACAAGGAGCAAGAGGTTTTAGGATATTTGAGGGAGTGGGATCAAGAGGGCAAGTGGTTGATGGAGAAGAGGAGATCATCAACGACACATCCTCCTCTGTGACAGCGGATAAAGAGTCAAGGAATTGAGGAGGAGAGTTAGGAAGAGGTGTAGGATGGTTGGAGGATACAGATGGGATGGCCTGACATATGTATTCCACCTTTTCCTTGAAATAGTCAGCAAAGTCCTAAGGTGAGATGGAGGAAGAAGAGGAGGAAGCCGAGGGTGGTCTGATTAGAGAGTCAAAGACAGAGAAGAGTCAGCTGGGTTAGACTTGTGAGTGTTGATTAGTGATGAAAAGTAGGTTTGTTTAGCCTGAGAGAGGGCAGAGTTTAAACAGGACAGCATAAATTTGTAGTGATGGAAGTTTGCTAGTGTATGAGATTTCCTCAAGAGGCGTCCAGAGGAACGAGTGTAGGAATGCAGCATGTGTGTGTGGGAATTTTGCCAGGGTCTGGGGTTAGAAAGGCGAGGACGGCAGAGAGAGGGCGGGGCATGTAGATCAAGAGGGGAAGATAAGGCAGAGTTGTAGTTCCTGACCAGGTTGTCAGGGTCTGAAGCAGGGCTGAGAGAGAGGAGCACAAAGTGGAATCAAAAGCTGTTAGGTTAATAGAGTGCAGGTTTCTGCAGAAACGAGGGTGAGATGGAGAGGAGGAGAAGTTTGAGAGAAAAAACGAGATGAGGTTATGGTCAGAGAGAGGAAAGGGGGAAATGGACAAATTAGTGAGAGAAAAGTTTTTAGTGAAAACCAGGTCTAGGTAGTGGCCACCCTTGTGGGTGCTGGCTGCAGTCCACTGTTGAATGCCAAAAGAAGTGGTTAGAGAGAGAAAGCAGGAAGCCCAAGGGAGAGAGGGGTAATCAATGTGGCAATTGAAGTCCCGAAGGAGAAGAACAGGGGAGTCTGAGGAGAGAAAGAAAGAGTCAGGATTCAAAGTGAGAGAGAAAGGCAGAATGGGGATGAGTAGAGGTAGGTGGGTGATAGATGACCACCACGTGGACAGGGAGAGGAGAGAATATCTGGACTGTGTGAGCCTCAAAAGAGGGAAAAGCAAGAGAGGGGGGAATAGGAAGGGTTCGGTAATGGCAGAGAGAGGAGAGAAGGAGCCCCACGCCTCCACCCCTGCCATCAGGGCGCAGTGTGTGGGAGAAAGAGACATGTGCCCAGGACATACTTGAAAACAAGAGATAACTCTCAATGGATTACTTCCTGGTAAAAAAATGTATGAATAAATTATATCAGTGCTGTCATCTCAAAAAGGGAATACACACTGCGATCCATATGCAGAATTTAAAGCAGAAAAAGAGTAGAGGCTCCATGGATTTGACGAAAAACGTATTTATTTAGCCAGAGTTATCCAGCATTTCAGCCATTTAGACAGCCTTTGTGAAGGAATGGCATACAAATGGTCCCAGTCTTTATAGTGAGCAGGATCCCAATAGCACCAGGTGATTCCTGTAACACGGTGGTGGTGTGCATGCGCAGTCCAGTTTGTCTGTAGACTGACTCGAGATTAAAATTTCTGTGATATCATCGCTTCCTCGCACATGCGTCCTCCATTTGGTTATGTCTTTGGAGGTCAGATTCATACAGATACATTTCCTTACCAACCTGTCACAAACTCTAAAATAGAACATTCAAAAACAGAGCAAAATGACACCAGAAAATGTATACCCACAGTGAATGGATATATCTATTGTCCTTACCCTACACCAAAACATACAGGTGTCTACATGAGTGACTATATAAGTGATATATACAAAAGGTTAAAAAAAAATAGACATTTCCTAAGAGTTGGAGTAAAAACCGCAACATTATCTAGACATGAGTTTGTGTTGTGTGTGTGTATGTATAAATGTATATGTGTGTGAATGTATATATATATATATATATATATATATATTTAGTTAAGTTATGGTGGGTAAAAATGTGACAAAAACCCTCCACAGGAAAGCATATAGCAAATGGAAATATTCCTGTATGCTCATTTGCATGTCTTAGACAGGTCTGCAACCCCGCCTTTCGCCATTATCACCCAGCACACAGCACTTCCACTGCAGCAAGGGATTCTGGGAAATGACATGCAAATGTGCACACAGTGTCACCCTTTGCTCCAAAACCATTTTTAACGCTGTGACCATGCAGCAAACTTTAGCCTATAGGGAACCATGTTAAAGGGGGGGATTACAAGCCTCTGTTAAAGGGGGGGATTACAAGCAATCTGAAGGGGGGGATTACAAGCCTTCCGCCCACCCAGGGAGCCGCTGCCTAGCTGTGATCGGGGAGAATCCCAACCCTCCCGGCCTCCCCCACAGTGACCCGCCGCCGCGCTATGATGGCGATTGAAGATGTGAAGGGGGGGCGGAAATCGGATATGTGAACATGGGGGACACACAGCTGTGAAGGGGGACGACAACCGGAGCAGTGAAGGGGGTAAGCGGAGATAGGGGGTGAGCAGAGAGCGAGGGGGAGCGGGAAAATTAAATCCTGGGCAACGCCGGGTATATCAGCTAGTGTGTATGTATGTATATATATATATATATATATATATATATATATATATATATCACTTGTGAGCACATTCACATGTCTTAGGCAGGTCTGCAACCCTGCCTTTCACCATTATCACCCAGCATAAAGTGTTTCCATTGCAGCAAGGGATTGTGGGAAATTACATGTAAATGAGCATACAATGTCACTTTTTGCCTGAAAAAACATTGGCATATGGAGAACATGTAAGCAAATGCTCGCTGTTAACACAGCTTTAAAGCACAGCGTGGGAATCAGATGCAAAGCCAGAGAAACCATTCACAGACATGTTTCAACCTTAATGGGTATCATCAGTGTGAAGTTGGTTGTACAGTTGGCTGCAAATTGACCCATCATATTTAATAGTGTCCTATTGAATCTCTCTGGTTGCTCCTTGTGGGGTGGTAAGGCGTGGTTCTGGATTTTTTTTATCCCACAGATGCGCAGTAATTCCTTGATAAATTGACTTTCGAGGTCCCATCCTTGGTCGGAGTGTATCCTCGCTGGCAATCCATAATGGACTAACTACTTGTCCCATAACACTTTGGTGACTGTAGCGGCTCGTTGGTCCATTGTGGGGAACGCTTGCACATACCAGGTGAAGTGATCTGTGACCACTAAGATATTACTTGTGTTCTTGCTATCTGACTCAAATGACACAAAGTCCATGCAGACTAAGTCCAGTGGCCCACTGCTGGTGATATTGGTCAAGGGTGCGGCCCAGGTAGGCAATCTCTTTCTTGTCACATACATTCCGCAGTTCTTACAATATTCCTCGCCATTCTGGTTCAATAGAATCGATCTCTCACTAATTCCATTGTTTTGTCTGTGCCCAAATGGCCATGATCGTCATGTAGTGAAAGTAGAACCACTTGCTTATATCGGTACGGAAGTACCAGTTGCTTAGTCACCAGGTGCTGCTATTCTTAGCAACTCTGAACATTACTCCATTCTTAAGCACCAGGTCATCCCATTGCCTCACAAGGAGTCGACTCTCAGGGTGCTTCCCGATAACTGCCCTAGGCGACTTTCGGTCCCTCAGAGCTGACCACACTTCTCTCAGTCCTGGGTCTGTCTGCAGCGGTTGGGATAGATCTTGTCGGTTTAGTTGGGTTAATCCCTCCATGATCAACTCTGCAAGGTGAGAGTTCACTAATGGAATACCAGTGGGAGACTATCACCCACTCTATTTGGATTCTCTGTGGTTATGTGTCTCAGCATTTCTACTTGTTTGCACATTGTGTGCACTCCTGCAGCGATAATATTTTTCCAAAGTCCACCCTGGGCTGGAGCGTCCCAGTGAATTTGTAACAATGCGTATGCGTCAATATTTTATTTCCCAGGTCTGTACTGACTGACTGAAATTGTAAGTGGCCAATGCTGAAGTCAGTGGAGCATCATTACCTATAGGAAAAAAATAAATACAACCATAGTGCAAATCATAACAACCTAGTTCAAACGTAATGCAAAAACATCTTAAATGGCAGATCTCTCTCAAGAGCAGAAAGCGCTAGATGGTAAGACTACAACCATAGACTAGCGATAAGGAGCAAAATCATGAGGAAAATGCTCCAGGACAGAGACACAAGAGTCAAAAGGTAAATGCCAAACTTTTATCCGACAAAGATAAAATTGGAGGCTTACGATGATATCAGATGTTAAACAGCATTGTGTATGGTAAAGATTTTTTGCCGAGTCGCGTTCTCGGAATCCCCCGCACACTGTTGCCGTATCCACCGATTCCTCGACCTCCGCCCTGTGCTGCTGGTAGCCTATACGTTACACATCCGGTTCTCATCAACTGGAGCCGATACTCACATCCGGTTTACGAAACTCGTGTGGAAGACGCCACCGGAGGCTTCACAGCATCTCTCCCTCTGGATCTAACACTGGGGGTTACGCCTCTACGCGTTTCGCCGTTCGTGATGACCGGCTTCGTCAGGAGTAACTCTAACCCCAATTCGGATACTTTATATACCCCTTCTGACATTGATAATGACCTTTCTCCTATTGTCCAAATTCACATCTCTAAATAATTTAGGTAATCAGCCACATAAGCTCTCCACTTATTAAGAGCGTATCACAGCAGTGTTATATCAAAGTAAATTAAAAATACAGCCTATATAGTCCTTTAATGAACATTGCTAATAAAAATTCAAAAACATAACTGATAAAATATAACTACTTCTCAAAAACAACAGAAAATCTAAACTGTTGCAACAATGAAAAGTTTTTCACATCAAATACATATGCGATATTAAATTGATGAAACAACAATTTGTCCCCCTTTATTTCCCTAATCTTATTGCGGTTGACGATTGATGTATCTCAAAGACAGAAAGATTTTCATTAGTACACAGATTATAACACAACATTGGCACATTACAAATGTTCTTGTTTGCACTGATTAAACATATCATGGAGCAGGATATTTCAAACAGAATATTATATAACTCACAAAAAAGCGTTCAGTTCAAAATCTATGTTTAAAACCCAAAAAAAAAAAAAAGAACGAGAAAAACAGTACAAACAAACAGTACAGCGCGACGGCCAGTCAGGGCCTCACAGAGCCCCAACGTGCCCCGCTCCCTTCCACCACGCCTACGATCCCCATCTCCTCACCCCCCTCCTCCTTCGTTCAGCAACACGCGCCCCTTATATGCCCTCTGCCTACCGCCACACCAAGAGAATCTACGACGGACACAGACCCCAGCAACCCCCACTCACGAAAAGCGAAATACTACGAATGAATCAAAATTCAAAGCACATCAAAAAAACTGTAAATTGAAACAACAAACGACGGACTTGCAAACACCGATAACACACCACACAACAGCCAACGACGGTAAAAATGGCGGGGGTTTATAGTGACCAAGGCCGAGGGTAAGTGAGGGGGACGGGAAGAGGAGAAGTGAAAGAAAAAAAAAGACGGAGACAAAAGGGGCGTAAATTGCTAAAGGGCGAAAAGGCTAAGGAAGAGAACGCGAATGAAGCGGCGCACTATGACATTAGATTTATTCCATAGTAAAACACGCCCGAACCCACAACCCGCTAGAAGTTAGACTCGCGCTGATTCGACTGGACACGCAGCGTTGTACCGAGGAACCCACAAGAAGTCATAACGCAGCAGCGTTGATCTCAAAAGGCTTAAAATTTGCCCCTACTGTAGGTCCAAGTAACTTCGGCCTCTTTTTAGATGCACAGAGATTTTTAAGGAAGCTTACTATAAAAAGATTCTTTAGATCAAAAGAAGTAGAATTGAGAACCACTGACAATTTAGAGAAAGAAATCATTGTGACTAACAAACCTGAAACTTTACAAATAGCACCAGTATTAATTCATTCTGGTCTCAAAATGCCCTCTACTTTTTATCCTAAACATGTGAAGGGTAACAATCTAGATGTTTTTTCCCAGCTGATACAATCAGATTTTGAAAATTTAGTGAAAAGTGAAAGCAGATTTAATAATAATCTGAACAAGTCAGAAAGAAATGCTCTGAAAACCTTACAACAAGACACATCAATAGTCATAAAACAAGCCGATAAAGGAGGTGGAGTGGCTATCCTAGATAGAACTGACTATGTTGCTGAATCGAAAAGGATTTTGGGAGATAGTAACACATATTTACCCCTCACAAAAGATCCAACGTTAGATTTTCTAAAGGAGCTAAAGAATCTTTTGGATAAAGGCAAAATGGAGGAGGTAATAAATATAGAGGAATACAATTATTTGTATAGAAATAACCCTATCAAACCAATATTTTATTACCTCCCCAAATTGCACAAGAGTACTATCAACCCTCCGGGGAGGCCTATAATAGCAGGCATAGACTCTTTAACGTCTCATCTATCCGCATATATCGATATATACCTGCAAAAATATGTTGCGAAACTCCCTTCCTACCTAAAAGACACGACAGACATCTTACGTGTGCTTGACAATCAGGTGTGGGAGGAAGGATGTTTTCTGGTAACTTGTGATATAAAGTCACTGTATACCTGTATTAACCACAGAGATGGGCATGAAGCAGTAGACAGAGTACTATCACAAGACCCTGATATGCCAAACGAACAGGCAAATTTCATACTTGATGGAATAAAATTCATCCTAGAGCATAACTATTTTATGTTTGAGGGGACTTATTATCTGCAAAAGTGCGGTACCGCCATGGGCACAAAATTTGCACCCAGCTATGCAAACCTCCTTATGGGAGCATGGGAGGAAGATCATATTTGGTCCATTGCAGAGCTGGGTGTGAATTTGTGCCTATGGCGTAGATATATAGATGACATTATATTCATTTGGAAGGGAGATGAGGAAGGATTAAAACAGTTTACCCATTATCTAAACGACAATCTATTAAATTTGGAGTTTACATGCGACTATAGTCAAGAAAAAGTGGATTTTCTAGATCTAACGATCTACATTGAAGATGGGTTAATTAAAACCAAGACCTTCTTCAAAAGTGTAGATACAAATAACTATATATCCACTAAGAGCTGCCACCATCCCAAATGGCTAGAGAATGTCCCATATGGACAAATAAGGCGGGTAAAGAGGAATTGTTCTGAGGTAAAACATTTTCGCACTCAATCAGCTCTTTTACAAGACAGGTTCAGAGAGAAAGACTATGATGATAGAACTATCCAACATGCCATAACAAAAGTAGAGGGTTTAGATAGAAAAGATCTATTATATAACAACAAAAAAACAGGTTTGAAAAAGAATTTTGAATTTTCATTTCTAACCAATTATAATAGACAGTCTGACAAAATCTCAAAAATAATTCACAAACATTGGCATATTGTTAAAAATGACCCTGTACTTGGGGAAATTGTTCCTGAAAAACCTACCGTGATCTTCAAACGAGCAAAAGCACTTAAAGATAATTTGGCCCCTAGTGCATTGCCAAAAACGACGGGTGATGGTAATAGATGGTAAACAAAAACACAGGTTTTTTTTGGCTGTACCACGTGTAGGGCTTGTAAACATAGAGCAGAGGATAAATTCAGTTTCACATCTAATGTTACGGGTCAACGGTTCCAAATTAAACAATTTTTAACTTGTAAATCAGACTATGTTGTATATCTCATACACTGTCCCTGTGGATTACAATATGTAGGCCAAACATCTAGAACAGTCAAAACACGCATTCTAGAACATATTGGGAATGTAAGGAGAGGGCTTACGACACATCATCTGTCAAATCATTTTATACAAAAGCATAATGGTGATACATCAGGCCTTAAATTTACAGTATTGGAACAAATATTACCACACTGGAGAGGCGGGGACAGGGGCGTTGCTTTAAGAAAGAGAGAGAGCTTCTGGACCTTTACACTAAAATCACTTGTACCTTTGGGTTTAAACATAGATTTTGAACTGAACGCTTTTTTGTGAGTTATATAATATTCTGTTTGAAATATCCTGCTCCTGATATGTTTAATCAGTGCAAACAAGAACATTTGTAATGTGCCAATGTTGTGTTATAATCTGTGTACTAATGAAATCTTTCTTGTCTTTGAGATACATCAATCGTCAACCGCAATAAGATTAGGGAAATAAATGGGGACAAAATTGTGTTTCATCAATTTAATATAGCATATGTATTTTATGTGAAAAACTTTTCATTGTTGCAACAGTTTAGATTTTCTGTTGTTTTTGAGAAGTATATATTTTATCAGTTATGTTTTATGAAATTTTTATTAGCTATGTTCATTAAAGACAATATAGGCTGTATTTTAATTTATTTGTATAACACTGCTGTGATACCTCTTTAATAAGTGGGAGAGCTTATGTGGCTGATTACCTAATTATTTAGAGATGTGACATTTTGACCAATAGGAGGAAAGGTCATTATCAGTCAGAAGGGTATATAAAGTATCCGAATTGGGGTTAGAGTTACTCCTGACGAAGCCGTCATCACGCACGGCGAAACGCGTAGTAGAGGTACCCGCCAGTTGTTATGAATCCAGAGGGAGAGACTGCTGTGAAGCTCCGGTGGCGTCTTCCACACGAGTTTCGTAAACCGGATGTGACGTATCGGCTCCAGTTGAGAGAACCGGATGTGACGTATCGGCTCCAGCAGCACAGGTCGGAGGTCGAGGATCGGTGGATACGGCAACAGTGTGCGGGGATTCCGAGAACGCGACTCGGCAAAACATCTTTACCATACACCAATGCTGTTTAACATCTGATATCTCGTAAGCCTCCAATTTTATCTTTGTCGGATAAAAGTTTGGCATTTTACCTTTTGACTCTGTGTCTCTGTCCTGTACGCATTTTCCTCCTGATTTTGCTCCTTATCGCTAGTCTATGGTTGTAGTCTTACCATCTAGCGCTTTCTGCTCTTGAGAGAGATCTGCCATTTAAGTGTATTTCCATTACGTTTTGCACTATGGTTGTATTTATTTTTTTCCTATAGGTAATGATGCTCCCCTGACTTCATCTATATTGTGCTCTCTTGTGGACAATTGAAACAGTCCTATCTGGGTTTGAGTTTTTGCCTATAGCACTCATTGCACTTATATTGATTGTTATTTCACTATCACTATATTCACTGCATGTTTGTTTATTTTAAATGCAACAATATATATATATATATATATATTGTTGCATTTAAATTGTACGATGTTGGAGCTGGTGGTACTGTATCTCTGGGAGTACTGGCTCATTTTGAAAGGTGCAATCTAAAAACCTAATTCTATGATAAACTTACTTTTTAGGGATCTTAAAGCTTTTTAAAAAAATCCACAATAAAAAAGCCTCTATATTTTATTTTTTGAACATCACATTGGTTATATTAGAAGTAAGCAAATGCTCTAAAATATTCCGGAAATCATCTTGTTTAAAGGTGCCAGTTGGGGATTTGGATTCCTCTAATGTTCGCAGCATTTGTTTCATTATCACTTTTATTTATCTGCTATTTGTGGATTATCCCGGTATATGGTGGGATTTAACAGTTCGATGCATTTCATCCTTGGCCAGCATTTGTGCCTTATTTGAGTGCTCTCTACTGGTCCTATCCTGAATATAGAGTCATACAATGGATGACTGGCTTTCCATGTCATTACGAAGGTACCTTTGTCAATGTGGCATGGACAGTCTTAGACCGGGGAAGTACTTTGGGGATGGACGTTGCAGTTATAACATCGATAGATTTCAAGCAGATTAGGGATTGAAGTAAATATCATTTGGACATACAATTAGGGATTTTGATTTTCAGAATTTTTTTGTTTTGTAAAATCAGTGTTTATTTTTGGGGGGTTTTCCGGTGTTTTCGTTTTATTTAAAAGTCAGACTTTAGCACTGTTAACAATGAAAGAAAAGTTGGCACACATTTTAATTTGGTGTTTATCGGTGATTTCATTTTAGTTTCCATATGCCCCTTATTTCGCATTTGTGTCCTACCTGTGGTACAACTGCTACAAGAGGTGGAACACAATAGGAAAATTGAGTTTAACTTCCATTTTTTACCGGTTTTCCCTGATTGTGTAAGATGCTCAGTCTGTGGGTTTTTTTTACATAAAATTCAATTTGATCTCATGCTTAACTAATACAGATTGCTATTTCGCACAATTTGCTGTTCCATGTTGATATTTTGTGAACATATGCATTTAATTGTATTAAAACGACATGCAGGTTGACTACTCTAGGACTCACAAAAGCTTTCTTGCTAAAAGTGACGCCTACTGGTTGCTCGTTTGTATATCACTACCCAGAATCCTTGCCTGCAGCTTAACCACTGTATGACATATGATACAGGGGTAAATGAAGGAGATTTGGGGACCTGTGGAAGAGATGCCAACATACTCATGGTTATTGTATCTTTGCTACCTTGGATGGAGATACACACAGTGCCGCATTAAGGGGCGGGCTGGCCAGGCAATTGCCCAGGGCGCCAACCAAAAATTGGCGCCGCGCACTCTGACCCCGGCACCATCTTTAAATGTCCGAGTCCTGCGCAGCCTTGACAACGTCAAAAGACATTTGAAGATGGCACCGGACTGGCGGGCACGCGTGGGACTCGGAGTGGCAGTAGCAGCAGCGAGAGACATTAACGAGGGCGGCCGGACACGCGGGACTTTGACAGAGCGGCGGAGCTACCCATATGCTGCGTTAAAGAGGACCGTTTTAAGAAAGGTGGAGAAAGAGGGTGCTGGTCGGATATTGAGGGGAAGAACATTCCAGAGGTGTGGGGCCTGTTAGTGCTATAAAAATGGGACCATACAAAAGAGTTGTGATATTGTCTGAAGAAACAGATGATGTTTTCGATGTTAATCCTGTTGTAAGCAGAAAAATCCACACTCTAAATTCAAATGCTCAGCTTTCTGTAATTGTTAAAGTCTTCAAGCCAGGTAAAAACATTACTGTGCCTTTAATACACAGTGTGAGTCCAAACGTTTTATATAAGCATCAATAAAACGTGTTTGTTCATTGCAAGTATTGTACTTTTTAATGAGACAGGGGTGGCCAACTGCAGCCCTCAAGGGCTACCAACAGATCAGGTTTTCAGGATATCCCTGCTACAGAAGAGGGGGCTCAATCAACAACTGAGTCACCTGTGCTGAAGCAGAGACGTCCTCAAAACCACCCCTATTCTAAAGTAACAATAAAGGAATTGATTACTTGTTTAGTATATAACAGAATCTTGCTACGTACTAGGATTATGGGCTACTGTTTACAGGATATGTTGACATTCAGCCAAGATATAGGAATTAACGCCTCTATTTTGCTCAGCCTGTCAGGAAAAAGGTAGACAGACACAATCTGATTGAACATTGTATCTAAGAGATGGGATGAGGTGTTTATCCAACCCTAAAAAAAGAAGCAGAAAGAGCTGTAGCATACACATGAGGTTTTTTTTTTTAAAGCCCAAAGGTTGGTTGATTATCTTTGTACAACAAACAAAAATATCACGTGTGAGCACTTTCACATGTCTTAAGACAGGTCTGTAACCCTGCTTCTCCCCATTATCTCTTAGCTTATAGTGCTTCCACTGCAGCCCGGGATTCTGGGTAATGACATGCAAATGAGCATCTTTGAACTGTGTGCCACTACATTTTCCCCCATATACATTTTCTATACCAACACTCTGTTCTTTAAGAGTGCATTAAAATGTTTTATACCCATTTTCCTGTTGCTTAGTAACAGGCTGCCAGAAATCCTATGCTTTGAGGCTTGAAAGTCCTTATTAAAAGGCTTTGTGTATCACTATCAGTGAAATGTTAATTTAGTAAGCCTGATTGATACCCTCGCGTTAGCTTATTATAGCGATGAGAATATAGCATTGAAATACAGTATCTGATTCACCTTCAGTTAATGCTGTTACCTAAAAAGGTTCTGTCAATTAAGCAACAAGAAACATTTTAATCTGAAAAAAATACATACAGCACAGCATCTGCGATTTGCATTTCATATTGTTACGTTGTCTGAGAATTTTTGTCTAAAATTAAATTACCCATGTACTTTTAAATGCACTTATCAAGTCATGCTGCTCAGGTTAATTAAAATATTTCCAGTTGGATAATTATAGGTCATGTTTTCTGCACTACAGTCTATTAAGATAAACGCAGGAACTTAATGTCATGTCATGCCTTCATAGTGGCTCAGTGAGTAACAACACTGAGTTTGTATTAGGGGAACCTGGTTCAATTCCTGGCGTCAGCTCCGTGTGACCTTGGGCAAGTCCCCTTATCTACCTGTGCCCCAGGCACCAAAAACATAGATTGTGAGCTTATCTGGGCAGGGACCTGTGCCTGTAACATTCCTATGTGCTGCGTACCATACGCTATGCTGTGATTGCAACGAAAGACAATGTTTTAGATTTTTTTAACCCTACATAGTCAAATACTTACACTTGTCTGATATTTTAATGCATGAATGAATCCCCTAGTTATAACCTCTTGGGCATATCACTTGAATTAGTTTAGTCTGGTCTTAATTGAGACTGCATCTTCAAAGAACTAAATCCCCCTCTTGCTCGTCTCTCCCTAATTGCTTTCCTTTCTATTTATTTTTCCGTTATCTGCTTTGGGGAACTTTGGGATACAACCATCCCAGTCTTACCTTGGGGAGCACACCACAAGTAATCAATACATTTGATCCAAGATCAAAAATGGCCAACAGAAATATAAATGGCAGGGAATAAGAGGAATTCCATTTATACTCTCTGTCCCCTCCACATTTATTGGTTCAACATCCAGTGGTGATGTTTATAGCAGATACCGGGGGTGGTTGTGTTCCAGTTTTGAGTCACACTACTTTTTTCTTTACAAATCTACCTCACTAAATTACCAGAATTACTACAATGAAGCACAGTGTGACTGCATTGTAATAATCTAATGTAAACCATTGCAAAATCCATGCCATTGATCCCTTGGTAAGACGATGAAGACTGTAGGGCTTAAGTGAGTCAATAAAATAGGTATAATTTGTATGACATCGGCACATGGGAGTACTACTAACCATGGACATGACTATATATATATATATATATATATATATATATATATAGACCATATAGATATAGATATATATTTGCTCTGCACATCACCTCATTATGCTGTACCATATGGATATCATAACATTTTACCAACCAGTCCTGTAGTTGAATTATTATTTTACAAAATATTTTTAGACACATATCAGACACAATAGTAAAGGTCAATACCCAGATAAGAGGATCCTATCATTCATGCCAGAGAATAATACAGTACCTTGCACTTAACCCATCTGTAGTATGAACATTGAATTGCTATTTTTAATCTTTAGCTGTTTTGCTTGGTACAGATTTGCCTGTTCCCGCTACTAATTTATGTACATGAGCGCAATGTTGTGTAAATGCCTCATAATTCACCTCTAATCTACGTAGTATTGGATCTGAATAGTAGGCCTTTTAAAATGTCGTTGGTCATTGCGAAGTCTTTCAGAGTAGAATACAATTCTCTTTCTTCGAGACTCCCACATTTCCTCTGTGACTGCTTGTTTTCTACTTTATTTATTGTGAATATAAAATGTGAAAATAATGAACTATGTTCATCAATGTTATCAGTCATTGAAATAGATTGGTGTTCTCCTTGGAAGTAACCCATGCTTAATGGCAACATGTCTTGCCATCTTAAGCACAAGAAAGTGCATTTGCTATATTACAACCTTCATTACAGGCAAACTGTATTAAGACAATAGAAGATCAATATCAGCAATCAGGAGAGTGACAGGTTGTGTACTAGCATATATACTGTAACAGGGGTCTGTCTGCAAATTCAGTCCTCAAGTTCCACCAACAGGTCAGCTTTTCAGGATATCCCTGCTTCAGCACAGGTAACTCAATCAGTGGCTCAGTCATTGACTGAGTAACTGATTGAGCCACCTGTGCTGAAGCAGGGATATCCTTAAAACATGACCTGTTGGTGGAACTTGGGGACGGTAGTTGGCCACCCCTGCACTAGAATGAAAGTCCGTGCATCAGTACTTGTGCTTCATCCATTTCAAAGACAAAGACGTCACCCCCTACACCACTCCTTCTTTGCATACAACTCATTCACTATGTATTTTACTTTGTCCTAATCATGCAAATGTTGTTTGATAGCTAACCTGCTATTCACTGCAGGTCACTCTGGGGTAATACATGGGATAATACTTTCCCACTTGTAAGCTATTAAAAATGAAGGCTTTTTGTATTTACTATCAACACTGATTAAATTCAGTGATGACATTAATATTTATGTTGTGTTTTTACATTGGCTCTTGCTGTTAACTGATTAATATTTGCTCCCTGTAAAACTTTAATAA
Source organism: Ascaphus truei (assembly GCA_036426205.1). Classification (NCBI taxonomy): domain Eukaryota; kingdom Metazoa; phylum Chordata; class Amphibia; order Anura; family Ascaphidae; genus Ascaphus; species Ascaphus truei. Next base: position 52,450 of record WSYH01003739.1, read on the forward strand.
ATAGTTTGCTTAGTACTAAAGCATGGCAGCAGTTCAGTTGGGGGAATTTGATCTCTGATGCTGTGTGCGTTTTCCGTGCCCAGTGACAGAAGTTCATAAAGAACAATAAAAGATGGGCGAGCATTTGCAGCCAAAAGCATCCTGAAGCCATCTGCTTCAGCATTCAGTTTCCCCGTGTAAATAGTAAATTAGCAGCCTATATAAAGGTTTTTTTTTATTGAGGCAATCAAACAGCAAAAATTATATAGCTCAAGGCTTCAAAATATGTTTAATTAAATGGTCATATGTAAAGGGGAGAATGTGGTTTCCAGTTGAGCTTGGCCAACGTTCTCACAAGTGGCCCATTTCTCTCGTGTATATTGCAGGACTTACCCACTTCAGTCCTCATGGGCCATCAACAGGTAAGGTTTTAAGGCTATCCCCTACTAGGTTATCAGATAGAGTGAAATAAAGTGTGCAACTACAATCAAATCACATATGTGGGGTGATAATAAGGTGATGATGAAATTAAAATAATTACGTGACCTTATGGACACTGATGGGGAAGCGTCTGCAGCCGTGGAACCAGAGGTGGCTCAAAACACCCCCTGAAGGCTAGACAGAAAACACAAAAAAACAGCGCACAACGCTCATAGTGCATTAAAAGAAATATTATTCCAATCAAACAGTACAGGTAAGTATTATGCGTACATTAAGGGAGAAAAAAACAGCATGTCAGGGGTTAATGTTACCCATGCACCAACCGGATCTCCAACCAGGATATCGTCTGTTGTTTAAGCAGCTTCCAGCCTCTGGTTCTTTCAGTCCAAAACCGAATTTGGTGGATCCTAGATGGTCCCGCTATTGGGGATGGAAGTCCCAGCAGACTCGTTATGGACGAGGATGATAACCGCTGTGTGGGTTAGTCTCTCACGGTGGCTCGATGCGCACTCGCAGCCCTCCGATCCTCCACTTCCGGATCTCTGACATCACTCAGTGGCGACACCGCAGCTCGCGTCGCGATGTCCTCACCAGTTGAGGAGAATAGACCAGCTGTGGCAGGATGAAGTGATTCAAACTGAATAGCGCATAAAAAGTCCTTTCCAACGCGTTTCGAAACCAAAAGGTTTCTTCATCAGGGGGCTGTGGATTTCTGATAGATTGTTTTCGGCCGGGCACTCTCTCGCAGGCCCCGGGTCAGGGGCATCTTCAGGATTAACGGATGGCGTAGGTACCCTTGCCCAGTGAGAAGGCCAGGCTGCATCCTGATTGGCTTATTGCCTATGTGAGATCACTGCGGAGAGGGAGAGAAGGAAAAAATCACTGAGGGTTAGGAATGTGACCGTGTGTGCATGGGGGCTTGAACAGGGATTGTGTGGGAAGGAGGGGGCAGATCTGTGTGTGGAGGAAGATGGCTGGACTCCAAAAACAAACCCCCTTGTTTGTGGGCTAAATTGCTATTTTTAAGGAGAATATTCAGACAATTCAACAACTATCTCAAATTTAACATTCACATGTGGACTGGTATCCCATCACTTGTCCCAACTGGCCCTTCTTAGAATAAACTGCACTCACATCTCTCTGTGCCTCAATTGGTCATCAGGATGTTATTGATGCTGTTACAAGGAAACTCTCCTCCTTTGGTCCATGCTGATGAATGAATGATTAATTCCTCCTGGCTTCAGCATTTATAGCTCATCAACATTGAGTGTGTTATGATGTCCCGATGACCTCACGTGACCTCACAATGCAGTTGTCAGCTGACCAGCTATCTAAAGGCAGACAGCATTTTGACCAATGAGTGATGACCACTCCAGGCAAATGACTGCAGCTGCAACTAGCCACACCGTCCCATTCTGATGTCACTGATGACCTCACAATGTTCTGGCCACAATGTTCTGCTCAGTTGCATTCTACTTTAATGACGCAATGCTGATATGGGGTTTTTAAGCCACTGCCATCATTTTTTGTAATGTTTCTCTCTGCCTCTCTGTGAATTTTACAATGAACCCCTTCTCCCCCCCTGCACACTGCTGATGGATGTATGGTTCTGTGTCGCACTGTCCCTTTCATCCATTTATTGCCCCGTCTGTTTATTCCATCTCTGCCTTAGGCCGCGCTTATAGTGCTAGTGAAAGTTGTAATTTGCTTTCCGGCGACGTCGCGGGCGACCAGGTCTTTGATTGGTTCAGAGGCTGCCACATGTGGCGACAGCCTCTGAAAAATCAAATTTGACCAGCTTCAAAAATTCGCGCCGCCAGCATCGCTCCCGTCGCGTCGCGGTTACTATAAGTACGCGCAACGGCGGCAATGCATTTGTTTTGCCGCGACATCGCCGTCGCCGGCACTATAAGCGCAGCCTCAGATGGCTAACTTGTTTTTATTTATTTTTTTACATCTGTGTTAAACTCATGGAATCTTTGCAAACCAGTATAGCTGACCTGAGGAAGAGAGGAGAACTCTCGAAAGCTTGTCTTATAATATCAAACTTTAGTCCAGTCCTCAAATACTCTGCACTATTGCAACTCAACTAACACGGCTATTTCCACTTTACGAACCAAATAGAAAGAGCAGTGTTAGTCCAGTTGCGATAGTGCAGAATAAATGAGTACTTCAGTATTAGGTGATAACTTTTTTAATTTGGACTAACAATTGATATCAATGATAATATCAATTGTTAGTCCAAATAAAAAAAGGTATCACCTAATACTGAAGTACTCATTTATTCTGCGCTACAGTATGCCTACTGTACTTTAATAACACTGATCCTGGGTGCTCGTGAAGGTATCTGTGTAAAGGGTTTTCTAAATAAACACTAGGTGGCTAGTTAGATAAATAAGTGTAGGATAAGATAGTATTATTACCACAATATTGCAAAGAGTGTAAGTAAAGAAATCAGACGAACAGAACAATTCAATATTGGTTATGTATAGCGTCTAATAGTAAAATAAAAATAGATATTTTTAATACAGTACTGTATGTAGAAAGGATACAAAAATCTGAAATATAATATTTGAAGAAAATAAATAAAAATACGTAAGTGAACAAAATGAACAGTTACGTGGATTAATAAAAATTGTGACGCTGTTAGTACCCACAGTCCATAAAGCAGATAGGCTGGGTCCATGGTCAAAAAGACAGCGCTGACCCGCACTGAGCCAGCACACTTACCCCCTGCATCAGATATGAGTGCGGCTTTAGCAGGCGCTTACGCACACTTCCGCAGGATTTCAATCCCCCGGTCACGTGACGCGGGAGCTTTAAAAGTACAGGGGATACCGGCACCCCATAACGGGGCCTGTATCTCAGGAAGTAGGGGGTCCCCAGACCTGAAATCAATGCGGTTCAGCTCAGGAGACCCCCTGCTCATCTACACTATTATACTAAATAATATTTGAACAGCACGATCGCCTGTAAGAGCCGTGCATTGAGACGCAGCGTCTCCATGCAGTTCTTACAGGCTGCTTTGTTTCTAAACGATCCAAGAAACTGCAAAAGAATTCACAAAGCAGCGCACTGCTCAGGGACACGGGTGAACAAAAATGAAAAATAACTTTATTTCTATCAGTAAGAGACAGGGGGTGCCCAACGCTGCATCCAATTGACAAAACACATAGAGTAAAATACTTCAATAATAATAATTGGTTATTTAGTTAACCCTTTGGCCAAAGGCGTCATAAGCCTGCATACCAACGTCAAGGTATAACCAAAATAATGCAGGTCCTACACTACACTGTGAACCCTTCCCCTTACCTCTGTGAGAGGGGAAAAAACCATAATGGGTCTTGTTCCTGCAGCAAGTGAAATGACCTCTGTGTTAACTTTATTTCTATCAGTTATCGCGCTATATAACTTTAAGCGCGATAGCAGGGGGGGGGAAAGGTGCTCGCGCGATATGGCACTTTTTGGCAAGGCAGGTCAAAAACGCGCCGAGCAGCCTAAGGGCCGTTCAATACAGGGTGCGGCCGCGCGTTCCTATGCGAACGTGCGTGCACGTGCAGCATGCTTTTAGTATGTGTACTATAGAAGCTGTGAAGGTACAGTGTTTGTGTGTTTATGTGTGTTTATGTGTGTTAGTGTGTGTTAGTGTGTGTATGTGTGTGTGTATGTATGTGTATGTATGTGTAATTTATTATTTATTTTAAAAAAAAACATAAAATATTTATTACATTTGTACAGACACACAAATACATACACACATACACATACACACATATACATACATACACATACATATATACACACATTTTTCAAAAATTAGAGGGAAAGGTGTGTTATCACCATCTCTCTAGCTAGAAGCTCATTAGTAGATGCACTCCGGGACTATTAAAACATAACATTTAATGGGTTTATACTAAAAAAGTCTACACACATAGAATTAATAGTGATGATGATGATGTGTGTGGTGTACTAAAAATAGGGTGGGAGTGAGACTCACCCGCCCCTGACGATTCTCCGTGTAGGAGGGAAACGCGTAGGGCGCTCGGCGTAGTGACGTCATTCGGGAGGAGACAGGGAGCTGTATACCGTTGGTAACTGTATCCCACACGAGGCAGCTACAAGCTTGCTGCATGCTGTTTGGCAATTGTGTGCCCTCAGAGTTCTTTATTTCATCAGGCACCGCCGTGTGCATTCTCTGTATGTATTTTTGCTTATGGTTGTATAGTTTTACACTGCTATTGACTATACTCTATTTGGATTTGCACTGCATTTCAATTTGTGCTGCTTTTTGTATGCTCCATACATATAGAGGTGAATACATAGCTAGCACAATGTGTTATGGATATTTCTGCATAGTTATTGGTCTATTGCTATCAACACACTAGCATAATTATATGACCTATTGAGCAGATATTTATCACAGTACACTGCGTAGCATTAGGCTAAATCTCCTTGTGGATATACTAATATCACACATTAGGATTGTGGACACCACCAATCTGCATTGTATCACTGCTGAGAAGGGTTTGCCACCCCACTAATACAGCTACAGTTATAGCAGCAACCCTATATTATACAGAGTACCTCACCATACACGCAAATGGATATTCTATCTGTAGATAGATATTGATGTATTATATCATAAAACATACTATGATATTGATGTATTATACCATACCAGTGTATAGTTGTTGTCCTGCACAGGCTCAATCCACATACCACCAACCTATGATTGTGTTGAACATCTACCTGCATGCACTGTATTTTCAACCATTCATCAATTAGGATTTACATACTGTATGTAACAAGTTATAGATGCACCGGGGTTCTGCTGACTCTTATGTAGAACCCATTTCTGTTATTTTATAATATTTGTATTATATCCTAATACACCAGATCCAGCAGGTTGGTTCTACGTTTAGCAATCATAGGTTGGTTTGATCGGTATGCTGTGCCAGTGATTGCATTCTAAGACAGCATCAGCGGGCTATGCATTAGCAAACATTAGTGTTGGGGCACTCACGAGGTTCAGTTACCCTATCAATAGATAGGTTCCTTTAGGTGTTTAAATTGCATGCTTATCGCCTAATAAAGGTAGTCAGTACATATTTCGCAATACACCTTTAGTTTAACCCTATCACCCCTGTCTCACTATTAATTTTATGTGTGTAGACTTTTTTCGTATAAACCCATTAAATGTTATGTTTTAATAGTCCCGGAGTGCATCTACTAATGAGCTTCTAGCTAGAGAGATGGTGATAACACACCTTTCCCTCTAATTTTTGAAAAATACTTCATTTAGCCTATCCGATGCACCCAATGCCAATCTACGCATTTGTGGACGCAACTCATAATTACATATTACAGGAACCACTATTAGTGAGCAGTATATTCTTTTTGTGTTTTCATATACTGTATACACACACACACATATACATACATTCAGCGCCGGTAGCAGCGCAAAAAGATGCTTTTCCCGTCTTCGCCGCTGTCTGTCGGCTCCCCTCTCCCTGCCGCGCACGCACGGCACTATAGAACGTGCCTTAGTGAATAGCACTGTTGGCGTCACCCTTTTGCGCCTGAGCAAATTTTTCCCATTTCAGCGCAAATAATCGGAGCTTAGTGAATCACACCCATAGTATTTTACAGTTGCACTTTTGAGCAGAATATAAAGGTTTATACCAGGAGTGGCCAACTCCAGTCCTCAAAGGCTCCCAACAGGTCAGGTTTTCAGCATATCCCTGCTTCTGGACAGGTAACTCAATCAGGGGCCCAGTTAGAATTGAGCCACCTCTGCTGAAGCAGAGATATCCTGAACACCTGACCTGTTGATAGCCCTTGAGGACTGGAGTTGGCCACTCCTGATTTATACCATCAAGGCATTGCAGTTATAAATGAATGTAAAATTATTGAAATCTGCCTCTCCCATTCTGACATAGAGCACTTTACTCTGGATAATCCCAGCATCCTTTATTTATATGCAGTTTACGTTATAAACCTCTGAGGAGGATGGAGAACACGAAGAGAGAACGCTAAAATCTTGCAGAACTAATGCATCTGTCTCATGGAGTTTGGCATTGAGTCAGAAATGAGAAGTCTGTTTAAAAAACTGTGAATTTATGGACTTTGTAATGGAATATTTTTTATAATAGATGCATAATCCATATTAATGGAGCAATGTGCCGGCCGGACGTTTCATAGTTGGGAATAGACCATATTTAAATCTCAAATTAAAGCAGCAGAACATTCTGCATTGTGTCTAAAATAAAAAGGATTACAGGATGGAAGCAGGGGGTCTCCGGAGATGAAGTGTGTTTATTTCAGCTCTGGGGACCCCCTGCTTCCAGAGATATTTACATCCGTAGAGGTTCTGCTAGCTCTGTGTAGTTTAAATGTCCCGGTCACACTGGCCAATAGGAAGCTGCACCGGATGACATCATGACTTCCTATTGGCCCGCCTGATGCAGGATATTTAAAGCCGCCATTATGTTAGGCACACTGTTCCCTGACTGCAGGGATACCGCTACAGAGGTAAGTATCTCTGGAAGTAGGGGGTCTCCAGAGCTCAAATTAAGACAATTGATCTCCGGAGACCCCTGCTTCAATCCTGTAATTAAAAAAATGCAGCCTGTTCTGCGTCTTTAATACATGCTTGCTGTACTACGCTTATAGAGCCGGCGACAGTGACGTAGGGCTGCAGTCGCTGGAAAAATCAAATTCCAGCGATCGCGACCAAGCCGTCGCTCCGTCGCGCCGCGCTTACTATAAGCGCACACAACGGCAGCAATGCATTTGTTTGGATGCGACGTCGCATCGTTGTCGCCATCTCTATAAGAGCAGCCTAAGGCAATTCAGTATTATGAGACCTTTTTGATTTGGTCTAACAATTGATATTTTGGGGCACGCTTTCGAGAGTTCGCTCTCTTCCTCAGGTCTATCAATATGCAACTGGACTAACAGTGCAACTTCTATTTAACTGATGCTTGCAGATATCTTAAGGAATAGGACTACACAAATAGGATGGCATTCCCAGTGTCACATAACGTCATTTGATGCCGAGAGCCAGAGAAGAGGTAAGGGAGGGGGGGGGCGCGAGCAGGCAGGGGGGCACGCAGAGAAAGATTGCACACCCCTGACATAATATATTGTAGACTTTTACATATGGATAACATGTAATCCAGTTTAATCATGTATGATTTGCATAGGAGCAATATTGGGGTGGGATTTTGCATCCAAAAACAACCGACAACACAAAAAAAACGTATTTATTTAAAAAAAGATCTCAGTGGTTAGAATAACTTGATTAAAAAAAAAAAACATCTATTTGGGTCAGCTTTTTTTTTTTAAATGATCCGAATAATACTTATGCTGGGAAAGTTAAGGAGGAGAGACTTCCTAAAATAAATCCATTTTATTTATATAAAGATAGTGAAATAATAAGTTTGTTAGAAAAAAAGTAGTAGTGTCGTAGTACTCTGAATGTGAAAATACTAAATGGATGGTACTCGTTACCCGCTAACACCATCACCTTTAAGGTATTAGAGCATCAATCCACGCTGCTTGATTCAAACATTGATTTTTTTTATTTTCTTTTAAATATTCAGCACCAATCATCTGTTTGTGGCATTTTCACATCATTTTCCATTCTTAAGAGGTCACATCCCACGGATGGATTAAACTCTCCACCACTGATTGCCACAGGAAAACCAAACAAGCAGGTTTATTTTGGAGGGGTTGCTTTTAAATAAATACAAATGTATTAAAACACAAAAGAATGCTATTATTTACTGTAATTACAAGTAGAAGTCTAAACTGAGGAACTAAGGGATTGAGGAGTGCAAACATGTTGTGCGCTTAAGCAAACTTTGCAAATCTCATCCCTTTTGTTTCAGCCAAAAGGTTTATTCCGAGCCAAAGAATCGCAACAGGTTAAGGTGTCGCAAAATGTCAGCGGGCATTGCATGCTCGATGAATATCATTTCGATTTCAAAATTCAATTAACTAAAAAGTTACAGGCTGCTATTTTACCACATTAAAGCAGCAAAAGATGTGAAATCTTATGGGGGTTTTTTTTTTTGGTTTTTTTTAATAAATCAGCTCTGCAGTACAGTATTACATAATAGTGACTGTTTTATTTATTTTTTATTCAACTCTAAATACAATTTTTTAGTGAGTTTTAAAACAGCCTTTGATTTCTATAGCAGGTTTTAACCCACCTCCCCAGCAGTGCAAGATATTTGCAACACTTTCCTGTTTGTGATCATTGGTTGCAAATGTTCCCAGCAGTTTGAACTGCAAACTGTAACAATAGATAATGTAGCTGTTGAGTTACAGTACACTGACTGACTGAAGCAGCCATTATGTTAGGCACACAATCAGGATTTTGACAGATTTAAAACAGGAGCACCAAACGATTGCTAGTTTAGGTAAGAATGTAGAATTATACATTGTCACCTGCTTTACTTACAAAAATGTAAAATAAATAAAATTTAAAAAAGTTTTAACGTAATATTGCTGCTTTACCCACAAGATTCGAAATGCTATACAGTAAAGGAAGGTATCAAAGAGGCCTAATCTCTGAGATCTATAGGGGGATAGAGTCAGCATCAGAATCCCCGACCCACCAATACATGCAAAAATGGCCTGCGGACCTAAACATACAAATTGACAAAGAGGAGTGGGAGGATATCTGGAAGATGGTGGCAAAAACCTCAATCTGCACAGTAACAAAAGAGAATATCTACAAAATTTTATTCCAATGGTACCTGACCCCGACTAGACTGAGCCAGATCTTCCCCGGCACACCAGACTTGTGCTGGAGGGGATGTGGTCAAAAGGGAGACATGGCCCATATTTGGTGGTCATGTCCGGAGATCCAGAGGTTCTGGGTAAAGATTCAGACGCTTCTCTACGAGACGACGGGGATCCCTCTCCCCCTAGATCCGCTGTCCCTGGTGCTGAGTAAGCCATTCGACAACCTACCCCCACCAATGAGTAGACTGGACTCTGCAATTTTGACGGCAGCCCGGTGCTCAATAGCAGCAGTCTGGAAGCAAATCAAAGCTCCGGCAAGAAACACGGTCATAAGGCGTGTTGACGAGGTAATGTCAATGGCAAAACTAACTGCCATGATACACAAAAAAATGCCGCAGTTCTGGAACACATGGGACCCATGGATAGGCCCCCAAGGCCTGGGATAAAGCGAGAACTGGATGGAGGACACGAGTTCAGAACCCAAATGTAGGTGGAGTGGATGAGCCACAAGGGATCCCCCCCCTCCCTCCCCCCCCCCCCCCTCTGTTTGTCTACCCCCCCCACAGCCCCCACCCCCCACATTCCCCCCCCCCTCTCTACCCGTACCCTCAACTATTAAAAAATATGTTGGCCAGTTCTCTCACAGTACAAGCAAAGTTAAAAAGATATATGTTGTTGACCATATTGTACCCATGTGTATGAAAAAGGAAGTGTACCAAGTGTGGCGCTCATATATATAGTGTTACTTTAACATAGACCTGTGAAACACATAATAAAATAAATGGTGATACTTATACAAACGTCGGATGCAGCTGTAACCCGGTGTAGGAGTGCTTTCTCAATCCTTGTGGCAAGTGAAGAAGGGGGTCATCGGGAAGCGCATACCATGTTAAAACAAAAG